>JAUCMX010000004.1:26498677-26636177 GCA_033459395.1 Hemibagrus guttatus
GCTATGATAGGGACACAAAGACTGGAAACTCTAAAGATCTCCATCATAGTCCTACATGGTAAAAAAGTTTAACAGTGTGCCTTAGATACACGGCTATACAACAGTTCACACACTTCACATAAAGCGTATCCTGCCGCTAAACAACTGACCTTAAGATCTTACTGCAATGTAATAAATCAGTATGGAAAAAATTGCATCCTTCTTAATTGTAATTGCCAAAAAGCCCAGCTGTCCAGAGTGTTAAATCTCTCTCTCGCTCGCTCTCTCTCTCGCTCTCTCTCTCGCTCTCTCTCTCGCTCTCTCTCTCTCTCTCTCTCTTCTGTGTGCGTGTCTGGTTATATGGAGTCATTGAAGTCTTTTCTATTACACCAATACTACACTAAAACAAATCCACTATCCTCTCTGAGAGAAAGGCCGAGCTAATTAAATTGGCTGTGAGTGACTAACAGCGTGGTGTGTGTGTGTGTGTGTGTGTGTGTGTGTGTGTGTGTGTGTGTGTGTGTGTGTGTGTGTGTGTGTTTCGGGCATCCCCTGCTAGTTTTAAGACTTTGTCTAGACCTTGTCTGGCATATAAAGCAGATCCAGTAAGATGCAATGCAGTGCAAGCAATATGTCGCCTAGATCAGCCAATCAGCTGCGAATATCCGGCCTTTTAAAACCACACAAACTATTGAAACCTTCACAATTAACCATAATTAGTTTTCCAGACCGTTTTGATCTATCCTGTACAGCTATTTATTAGATCTTGAGACCAGACCAAGCTGGATGTGCTTCCATTGTCCATTTCCTGTCCAAGTCTTTTGAGTTGCATGGAGAAATTCAAACCAGATCTAGACAATGCAAAATCCTGGGATTTCAATGATGAGAGAAGTACAACCTTAACTTCTTAAAGTCAGAATGGAATCAGGAAATAAAGAAAAGGGGGAAAAAAATAAATGTTTGGTTATTTGACAAAAAAAAAAAAAGTATAATCATTGATATGGAGAAGCTTTGTAGAAGCTAAGGAGATGCTTATATAGCGTTTATGGAAGGATTTTAATGCATCGCTGTAACATTCATGATTTGTTTATTTTGGCTTATGAACATCAATACAGAGGAAAGGAATTGCTTTAACGTAAGTGATAACAGGAACTAACTTTTCTTCAGCTGTTCACCAACATTAAACTAAACTATAATTAAATGGAAAGGATTATTGTTTAGAATCTCCCGCTGGGGCTGAGCGTTGAGAGCTAAGTGTTACGGCGCTCACATCTGCTTCTGTTCTTCATTGTAGCCAGGCTGCTTGCTTCCCTTATATGTCCTTATTGCCTACACCTCTTTTTTTAGTTTTGCCCTGTGATTAGTTTATTTGAACCCTCCTTCATGTCAAGCATACTCTCCATTCCCTCAAGTCCATGACATTACAGAGCCTTATGTCCCATAAATGTACCCGTGTTTTTGCCACAATTTAAACCACAGCCTTGTGTTTTTTTCTTTCCAAGTCCTTGTATCCCTGTTTTTGCCACACTTTTGTCCATAGCTTGTTCTTTTAACTTCTTTTTAAATTATATCAATTATAAGCCCACATACCCTGCCTCTGACAATTGTGTATTGTTAATCAAACTGTAATAGTTGGCAAATTACTGTTATATTAAAGGAATCAAACATTTCCTGAAATGCCATTACAGGAAAATAATCCTTTATTTATTACAAACTTTAACACAGTGTTAAACATCAGAATATGTGATGATGTGCGGCAAAATGATGACAAAATGGTGCGTTCTGTTCCACTGAAATCAAATGAATAAACAAATAAACAAATTCAATTATGTCTCTGAGAAGAAAACCGGAATCTCTATAGCGCAAAATTGCTTTCTGGTAAAAGAGCCATTTTGTTTACATTTACATTTTTGGCATTTAGCAGACGCCCTTATCCAGAGCGACTTACAATTAATCTGATGGGGTTTATATATATATATATATATATATATATATATATATATATATATATATATATATATATATATATATATATATATATATATATAAGTTTGCTTTCGGCTGCTCCCTGTTTGGGGTCGCCACAGCAGACCAACTGGTCCACACAACAACTTGGCAGATGTTTTACACCAGATGCCTTCCTGACACAACCCTCACATTTTTCCAGGCTTGGGACCAGCACTGCATCCAGTGGCTGGGGATCAAACCCAGACCTTCCGCATGATAGGCGAGAAACCTACCACTGAGCCACCAATGCATATATATATATATATATATATATATATATATTCCCTTCTGGGCCCCTAAGCAAGGCGCTTAAGATCTGAACAACTTAAGGGCCTTGCTTAGGGGCCCAGAAGGGGCAGTTTGGTGGACCTGGAATTTTAACTCAACCGTCTGATTAGTAGTCCAACACCATAACCACTAAGCATAACACATTCCCTTTATCAAGCACTATTTCTATTTTAGCACGATTTCTAGCGCCGCACACATTTTTGTTTGGTACACTCTGTACCTCGCCAAGAACGTCCTATCATAGCATGTGACATTACAAAGATTTCCTATGGGTGAATGTGTTTAAGCGACAGGGTCGAGTGGATGTGGAGAAATTTTTTTTTATTTTTTTACTTTTAATGACTTGTGGAAAGTTGGATGGTTTGTGGGAAAGGACGCTTCAAGCATGTGAACTATTTAAATGATTATATTCTTATGAAAGAAAATATATTATATATTTTTTAATTTTATATAAAGTGGCGTGTTAGTAGAAATACTTATTTTGCATTCTTTTCTAATTTAATACAATGATTTTCATTGCAAATTCTACTACTGAGAAGACATTAAGTGAAAAGTTGAATTATTTACATGACTTTCAGAATTTCTTAGTCCGCTTAGTGGCTTTAATGACTGTGCAGTCAAGCTGACACAGACTTTATCAATTTTATAACTTTTTTATTTAATTTTATTCATTTTTATCTTTTGTACAAAGCAGTTTTGGTCAATATGACAGATTTGTTTACATTTATGCAGAGGCATACAAACAGTGCAGAATCTTGAATATTATATTTTCAATATAATGGCTGTTTAATTTCTTTGTCCAAACATGTACAGATTTGCAATGTCATCTCAGACTTTTGGACCCTGTTGTAGAAGAAGAGGCCTTTATTTGTCATATATACCTTACAGCATAGTTTTGTTTTTTTGTTTGTTTTGTTTGTTTGTTTTCCATATCCCAGCTTGTTAGGACGTTGGGATCGAAGCACATTGTCAGCCATTGTAGAGCACCCTGGAGCAGGTAGAGTTAAGGGCTTTGTCCAAGGGCCCAAAAGTGGCAATGCTGGGACATCAGTGCCATGACACTACTGTATATTTCAAGACAGTTAAACTTAAAGATACACTAAATTGCCAAAAGTTTTGGGACACCCCTACAAATCATTGCATTCAGGTGTTGTTTTTCAGGGGTTGTGCTCGGCCCCTAAGTTCCAGTGAAAGGAACTCTTAATGCTTCAGCATACCAAGACATTTTGGACAATTTCATGCTCCCAACTTTGTGGGAACAGTTTGGGGATGACCCCTTCCTGTTCCAACATGACTGCACACCAGTGCACAAAGCAAGGTCCATGAAGACATGGATGAGCGAGTTCGGTGTGGAGGAACTTGACTGGCCTGCACAGAGTCCTGACCTCAACCACATAAAACACTTTTGGGATGAATTAGAGCGGAGACTGCGAGCCAGGCCTTCTCGTCCAACATCAGTGCCTGACCTCACAAATGCGTTTCTAGAGGAACGGTCAAAAATTCCCATAAACACACTCCTAAACCTTGTGGAAATCCTTCCCAGAAGAGTTGAAGCTGTTATAGCTGCAAAGGGCGGGACAACTCCATATTACATTCATGTGCATGTAAAGGCAGATGTCCCAAAGGTTTTGGCAAGATAGTGTAAGCTTTGTTTCAGCTTACAAGTAGTCAAGACAATAGATTTTTTGAAAGAGAAGAAATAAATTCACAAAACGTGTTAATGTGTAGCTTTAGTATATGCGCACAGGTTGTTAGAAAAAATGTAAATAAGTCTATGTGAATGTAACATAACTGACATCACAGCCGTGGGAATCCCCAGGATAATTATTGTCCCAATTTAGTTTTATCCAGCACAGAAACAGGAGACGGATTTATTTCAAACCCCAAATCCCAAACCCCTCTCTTTGGGCATGGCTGAAAGAAAGTTCTGAATCGAGTTATACAATTTCAGGCTCTTGAAGTGCCTTCATTTCTATGATGATGTATTCCTGTATTCCTGCAAGAGTTATTATAATCCTGGCAAAGCTGTAGCTTCAAATCTGTGGCTCAAACTCTTAGGAGTGGCTCCCCGAAAAATCCCCTTAAACATTTTTAAATGGTCATTTGGTCACTATGTGAGCAAAATAAATGAATAAAGACAACCAACAATAAACATTTCTATGGCTTTCAGCAAAACTGCAGGAAACTGGCTACAATTTAAAAGGCAGCGATTCATTCTTTCTTTCCCGGACGTTAAGCTCTTTTTCCCCAGCAGTTTCCAGCTGCTGTGCGCAGCTGTTTGTGCTAGTCACAGGCGCATAAAGCAAAATACCGAACATTTTCCAATATATTCGTGCTTTGAAACCTTTAAGCGATAGATATAGAGTGAAAAAAACATGTAACAAACATTTAGAAAGTAGTTTGCTTACCGCAAACGGAATCCAGTCTGGCAAGAAGGGCTTGGAATAAACAGTAGAGTTAGCTAGCTTACTTGGTTCATACCTTTTTTTCAGCCCAGGCTACGTTTCAGTGTTTACCCAAACAAAAGCGTGTCTTTTCTGACTTTAAGCTTAACACACGCTTTATTAAGGGTTTAATCAGAGGAGGGGAAAAAAACACAACCGCTCCCAGTTCATTCGCTCGCTTTGTCATTCACAATACAACGGATCCAAAGGAGGGTTGCCAGATTGCGTACTGTTTTCAGAAAGGTTGCCAGGTTGGATTCACCCACTACAGGCTCAAAATTGTCGCCGAAATCCAAATGAATTACTTTTTCTCATTTAGTGTTATGGATGATGTACAAAAGTATATCAAAAGTATTTTTTCCAACCTTTTTGCTTCCATTTTATAGTTTCTGGAAAACAATTACAGTTTTTCCATGCATCTATTTATTTTCTATAAAACTTCTCCTACCTGGAGCCTGGAGCCTTTCTATACCATTTATTCCACCTGAAGCCTATTTGGAGACATCAATAATTCTAAAAATTTGCCTTTACATTTTTGGAACTTCACAGACACCCTTATCCAGAGCGATTTACAATTTGTTTTATTTTTATACAACTGAGCAATTGAGGGTTAAGTGTCTTACTCAGGGGCCCAGCAGTGGCAGCTTGGTGGACCTGGGATTCAAACTCATAACCTTCCCATCAGTAGTCCAACACCTTAACCACTAAGCCAACACATCCCCAAGGCATCTCCGTGGAATAGGGGAAGAAACTGGCGTTCCTAGAGGAAACGCTCAAAGCATATCGAAAACATGCAAGCTCCATGCATGCTTTCTATCAGAACCAGCATTAACTTCTTCAGCAATTTGAGCAACAGTAGCTCGTCTGTTGGATTGGAGCACACGGGCCGGCCTTCGCTCCCCACGTGCATCAATGTGCCTTGGCCGCCCATGACCCTGTCGCCGATTCACCACTGTTCCTTCCTTGGATCACTTTTGATAGATACTGACCACTGCAGACCGGGAACACCCCACAAGAGCTGCAGTTTTGGAGATGCTCTGATCCAGTGGTCTAGCCATCACAATTTGGTCCTTCGTCAAACTTGCTCAAATCCTTACGCTTGCCCATTTTTCCTGCTTCTAACACATCAACTTTGAGGACAAAATGTTCACTTGCTGTCTAATATATCCCACCCACTAACAGGTGCCATGATGAGGAGATACTCAGTGTTATTCACTTCACTTGTCACTGCTCATAATGTTATGGCTGATCGGTGTAATTCAGATGTGACGTCATAATAACCCGTGTATGGTGCTTTAATATTCTTGCACTACCAGTTTAATACAAGCTTCTACATCCCTGTTGGTTATTATGTGACATTTTTCAGAGGAGTGTTTTATCAACTTGGGGCTGCTTAAATGTCACTAGATCGAGAATGGAATTCTGTCTTTTCCCACTGTTAGGGCTTCTGTATGAGTGACAGTAAGTAAACTATGTCAGAAGTTTGTGGACACCTGTCCATCACACCTATATGTGCTTTTTGAGCATCCCATTTATTCACCCTTAGCTGTCATAATAACCTCAGCTCTTCAGGGAAGGCTTTCCACTAAATTTTGGGGTGTGGTTGTGGGGATTTGTGTTCATTCAGCCACAAGAGCATTAGCGAGGTCAGGCACTGATACTGGATGAGGCGAGGAGGTCTGGGGTGCAGTCATTCCAATTTATCTCATAGGTCTTCATTGGGATCAAGATCTGGATTTTGTGCAGGCGCTTAAATTCTTTAACTCCAAATTTGGCACATCATGTCTACATGGAGCTCGAATTTTTTTGGTGCACATTGGCATTGTCATGATAAACAGATTTGGTTTCTGTGATCAGTGACAGTCATGTAAAGTGAGTACGTTTAATGGCACACCCTTTAGATTTGATTTATGTTAAGTGTGATATTTTGTTGTATTCACTTAGACAGAGTAAAGACGTGATATCCAGTCAAGCTACATACATTTCTTTCTTTCTTTCTTTCTTTCTTTCTTTCTTTCTTTCTTTCTTTCTTTCTTTCTTTCTTTCTTTCTTTCTTTATTTATTTATTTATGTAATAAAAAGCTTACAGCTTTAGCATGTTTAGTACTTGAAGATGAACCGTATGCAGAATGCAGAATTGCAGACTTAAAGGAGTTTTAAAAAAAATTAAATCTTGTGCTTTAATTTTGTGTGTGTATAATAATTATTCCTCTAAAGTAATAATTCAAACCTCATGATATAATGCATTACTCAATCAATTTCGGTGTCAAGCTATTGCTAGATTCAATTTTTATCTATAGGATTTTTTTACCACATGTCATCACTGATTAGAATGTTATTCTCCAATTATTCAGTATTTTATTTATATTTATTGCTGTCATTACGGACACAATGCATATTTTGCTTTTAAGGCAGCTGTATTGAGTAACTGCTTCCCATTTTAGACAATTTCCTTCTGCAAAAAACAATAGTTGTTTTTGCATTGAATGATTTGGCACATCATTTCCTCATCATTCATCATTTCACTACTGTGAAACACTGAAAGCCTGTTGGAATAATCATCAAGTCATTTAAATAATAATATACACTATATGGCCAAAGGTTTGTGGACACCTGAGCATCACACTCATATGAGGGCTTCACCCTGCATCCTTAAAATTCCTGTACCCCAAAACATGCTTCCACGCCCTTGGTGTTGGTTATCTGACATTTTGCAGATGAGTGTTTTATCAACTTCCAGTATCGACTCCCGGCTGCTTGAATGTCACTAGACTGAAAATGTACTTCTGTCTTTGCACACTGTCTGGGCTTCCCCATGCCAGATTTAGTAAGGTCAGGCTCTGATATTAGGATGATGAGGAGGCCTGGGGTGCAGTCGGTGTTCCAGTTCATCCCAAAGGTGTTTAGTAGGGTTGAGTCAGAGTCAGGGCTCTGTGCAGGAAACTTGAGATTTTCCACTCAAATCTTAACACATCATTTCTTGGAGCTTGCTTTGTGCATAGGTGCATTATCATGCTGGAACAGGTTTGGACCTTTTAGTTCCTGGGTATGTAATTCTATCCAAATTTGTTTGGCTCCACTTTGTTTCTGCATTGATTAGCAAAGTATATACTTTATAAACACTCTGTTGTCACAATGTTTTCTAGAAATTAATTCATGACCCAACATAGTGAAAGCTCCACGTGAAAGCTGTGAGAAATTCATTGTCCAGCCTTTATTCAATAATTTGATATTGTATTACAAATCCCCTAAGAAGTGAAAAAGTAACTCCCTGAAAATTTTGAGAAATTCAGCAGTCCTGAAAGACAAAGCTATTTCAAAATACTATCTGAAGTGTCACGTTCAAAATCATAACACTATGCATCAATTATAAACCCAAAACACACAAACTCACTCATTTTGGCCAAACTAACTTAAAAAAAGGGTTCAATTTAGGACCATAAATGGAAAACGTAAAGCTTCTTTGTAAAACACTACTGTTTAAAAGTTTTGGATCACTTGGAAATGTCCTTGTTTTTCAGAGAAAAACCCATTTTGAATCCATTTCAAAAACATAAAAATAAATCAAATGATTTTTAAAGAAAGATCTACATCGGCCCATTATCAGCAACCATCAGTGCTGTGTTTCAATGTCATGTTATTTTTTCTAATCCATGCTTAATTATTTTGTAAGGCTGAATGATTATTAGAAAACCCTTCTGCAATGGTGCTAGCACAGCTAAAAACTCTTGTACTGATTAAGGGAGCAAGAAAAGTGGCCTTCTTTAGGTTAGTTTATTATCTAGAGCATCAGGAGTTGTGGGTTTGTTTACAGGCACAAAATGGCCAGAAACTTACTTTCTTTTCTGATCTTACCATACTCCTACCTTCATAGAACAGCTTAAACTGGTGCTATACAGAGCAGAAAAAGGAGTGGGAGGCACTGGAAATCAAGGAAATTTCCAGGTGATCCCAAACTTTTGATCGGCAGTGTACAAATATTTCTTAAAGCGTCTGTTACAAGTATATTTTTATTATGAAGATCTTTGTAGATTGTTGATTTCATTCATTCATTCATTCAGTCCAATTATCAATACCCACTTTATCCTGAACAGGGTCAGGAACATCAACCCATTGTAGTTCACCACACATGCATTAACACACTTATTCATTTCTAGAGGCAACGTAGCATAGCTAAAACACCTACATGAATATTTTAGGAGGAAGGCAAATACCAGAAACTTTAGAAAACATGTAACTCCACACAGACAGTGACTAGGATCTCAGGTGTAAGGCAGCAACCCTACACACTGCACCACCACTATAAATCTTTGATTTACAAATGATACCCCTAGGCATAAAAGAACAGATTAATTCAATAGAAAAGTACTCAATCTGGCAACCCTTCCCCAAAGCCAGACCCGCTTCACTACAGTTTCCTTTAGTCAACACCAATAAATCACTTCAATCAATACAGGATATACAGACCTCAATCTAAGGCAATGCAAGTAGACAAATTCCATCAATTTACTTCAGACTCTGCCCTCTGTTTGTCAAACTGGCGTATAGAGTGCATGGAAGACTTATTTGTTAAGAGTTAGCTGCCTTAAGTTGGAGTTGGAGTGAGAAAAAACGTGGTTTGGGGATGGTTGCGTTCATTGTGGTTGCTGATATTCATCCTTTGGCTTCCCTTTGTTCCAGTTTCTTTTCCTGTTATTTCTCTCTCTCTCTCTCTCTCTCTCTCTCTCTCTCTCTCTCTCTCTCTCTCTCTCTCTTCTCACACACACACACACACACACACACACACACACACACACACACACACACACACACACACACACACACACTCTGTAACCTTCTGTTGTGACCGCTATTCCAGCAAACATGTTACCGAGTCATTTCCACCATGACTAATATATAGAAATACCCAGACTTGCCCAAGGAAGAGCCAGAAAGTGCTGACATGTTTCCCAATTGCGTGTCTGATGAGTTCAGACATGAGCTTGAGTCAAATTTAGAAGAATGACAAAGGAAATGAAAATAAAAGAAATCTAGGATCACGTATCACAAGAACTGTTAAACCATGAGTGGATTTTTATAGTTGTGATAAATGTGTCTCAATATCACATATATATTTCCAAAATCTATAGCTACTCCCCTTTCAGTAGGGAGCAGAGCTGACCAAATGAACATTGACAGTATCCAAATTTCACAATAATTACGTTAATATAATACCATGTGCAATATCATATTATGTGCAGTATCTTCTTAGTTCCCTAGCACCTTTTTGCACTTTTGAATACATTTGTATATGTAGATTATTTCATTTGTATTTCATTTCTGTTTATTTCTCTTGTAATCTGAAGCAGTCTCTGGCAAAGGAATTTCCTTCAGGATTAATAAAGTTCTGTCTTATCTTATCTTATCTTATCTTATCTCATCTTATTGAATATATCCATCAGTGTAAGAACAGTAGATGTTGAGAAGGTCTCTTATAGACTCATCGTTTCTAATGATGCGTTTGGATTGTCTGGATTTCTACCACAGTCAATTGAATCACATGGTGGAAAGCTTTTGATTCATTCTCTACAACAGCAGGTCTGACAGTAGTACAGAAAGCAAGGCAAGTCACAATCTTGAATTATAGTCATTTACTGATGTTCCCCAACATTTAATGTAACTATAAATGGATAAAAAAAAAAGTCTAGCATGTAGTTTTGTTAGCACTGGCAGCTTGAGATGGAATAAAAGTTAAAAAAAAAAAGAATCAAAAATCTGAACATGTGGCAATAGCGTCACACCAACAGTCACCTGTCACTGGTTATTTTCACCTAACAGCACATCCTGTCTGGTTTTATTTTTTATCTTCAGCTCATAGCTGGATTTGAAAATAGACTGTTGAAAGTCTCATAAGAGCCTAGCTGTCCCAAGAGAAATAAGGCATCAGAGCCAATTGGTCAGCACAGTAGGACATCTAGGGTATTAATGACTCCAAATTAAGACCATATCCATGCTAGACTTCCTCCCAAGTGAGCCGAATGACTTCTATTAACTACATGGATTAAATTACCAAGCTAAAACCATGCTCTGTTTGTCCACAGCAAGAATGCTCTAATCAGAGTCAGTCTGCTTGCTGATCAAGTTACGTCCATAAAGATAACTATAAAACCATCCTGAGCCATTGGCTGTCCTTCAAAACCATCCTTGCTGAAATAGTCAGCTATAAAGGAGCTAGTAAGGAGTGCAAAACCTCCCCATCAGATCCCCACCATGCTCTAGAGCAAGCATCTTGAAGCAGTCAGGCTCGTTGCAGTTTTGTCACAACAGACGCTTGTAGTGTTCTTCACTAAATGTACATGAGATCCTAGTACTTCACCAGGAAGAAGCTATTTGCAAACATCTAACTAAATTTACTTACCACTAACCGTGGTAGCCCAGACAGCTGATATTAGATACTCCATAGGTGGAGCTTCTGACAAACGAAATACTCTCACCATTATCCATAAGTGCTGGGAGGTCAAATCCCAACACTGCCAAGCTGTTTGTCCCTAGAATACGAGTGTATTCCCATTGTAGTCTTTGAGAAAAAGAAATTAACCATTGTAGTCTTTGAGAAGAAGTGTTGCTCTGTGGACTATACACTAAAGGCTGCCCTTCTTATATTCTTTTCAACAGTGATCTTTGGATACTGAATCAAAACCACTTCCTGAGAATAAATAGTGGAAACCAAGAAACTACAACCCACTGTTTGAACACTGGAGAAGTCCACAACCAAACAAAACAAGGCAAGACACACATAAGTTACTGGGATCCCAAAATGGCCAAGCTGCCTCTGTTGGACCCTTGAGCAATACCTTTAACTCTCAACTGACTGCTCAGTTGTATCCTGTCTCATTTGGACGTCTCTTTGGATAACAGCAGTCACAAGTGAGATCTTTGTGTCTTAAGGGCCTTAATGGCCCATAAATCATGTAGGCTTGCCTTGTTAATGGACTTTTAACAGGAAGCATTTGCTTATGAGTGGCCTTGGCTGCCTCGTGGTAGTGTTAAGGGAATCGAAAAGACTGATCAAAGAGGGTCAGCAAAGTGCTTTTTCTTACTACTTCATGGGAGGCAGTGGTGGCTCAATGGTTTAAGATGACGGTTACTGATCAGAACATCAGAGGTGTTCAAGCCCCAGCAGTATTTACTGAATTAATCTCCTAATCCTCTTTTCTCTTGGATCAAGGCTGATCCTGCGCTCTAACCTAACTTCCTAACAAGCTAGGATATGCGAAGAAAATTATTTCACCGCACTTTAATGTATACGTGACGAATAAAGGCTTTCTTATTTTTTCATCTAACGGGTTCACCCTTCGGTACGCCAGGGGGCGTTAGCGCACTCTCTTGTTAGTCTGAGAACGTCTAATAAACCGCGTAGAAGAAGAAACTGAAGCCGAAGAAGAAGAAGTCTTTGTTTACACCCGTGCTGTATCATCTGAGATATATGTTTGCTTGGCGATAAATTATTTTAGGTAAGAATGGTTTGTTTAGAAGATGTTAAATAACAATGACATTATGTAGCCTCAGTACTTGATTTGTACTTGATATAATCTGAGTGAATTAGAGATAAAAAACCTGACATTATACTTGACTTCACTTATATATATTTGACCTATTGAGTTCTAGTTAGCTGACAGCATTAATTTCTAACAGTAGGCCTAGTTAATGTTTTCTTTACTAAAATGACAGTTTCTGATTCCTATGATAATTATTTAGAAAGTATCTAATGTCTGTCTGTTATACCTGTTTGGATACACCACCTGTCAGTTATTTTATAGACGTTCTACAGGGCACCGAATATCTTAGGGGCGGAGCTTTGTGAATATGGGCGATAATAATGGGATAATGCAAATATAAACCCCACCTCCTTCCTGTAGGGAGATAATGTTATCTAATGCACCGTTAATGCTTTTCCTTTCCTTTCCTTTCCTTTCCTTTCCTTTCCTTTCCTTTCCTTTCCTTTCCTTTCCTTTCCTTTCCTTTCCTTTTCTTTTCTAAGGACATGGAAAATCCATTGTGGCATCTGTCTCTAAAGCTCCACAACAGGCCAAAGTCAGTGTTGCCTTTTCCGGAGGATGTTGAACCTGGAAGCTACATGGTGGCCACCATCAAACAGCTGGTTTCAGCTCAGTTACCAGATTCACTGCCAGATCCGGAGCTCATAGGTTTGTCTTTTCTTTTTAGATTAACCCTCAGGTGAACACAGGAGTCATTTCTGAGTCAATCTCTGCCAACTGATCGCTTATATTCTTCTTAAGAATTTCTGTACTGAAAGTTATCTATCTATCTATCTATCTGTCTGTCTGTCTGTCTACACCGATCAGCCATAACATTGTGACAGGTGAAGAATAACACTGATTATCTCCTCATCATTTCACCTGGGATACATTAAGCAGCAAGTGAACATTTTGTCCTCAAAGTATGTGTTAGAATGTGTTAGAATTTGATGTGTTAGAAGCAGGAAAAATGGGCAAGCGTAAGGATTTGAGTGAGTTTGACAAGGGCCAAATTGTGATGGCTAGTCGACTGGATCAGAGCATTTCCAAAACTGCAGCTCTTGTGGGGTGTTCCCGGACTGCAGTAGTCAGTATCTATCAAAAGTATCCTTTAGGTCCTGTAAGTAGTCTTTAAGTCTCATGGAGACCCCACTTTGCAACTTACAGGACTTAAAGGATCTGCTGCTAACATCTTGGTGCCAGATAACACAGCACACCTTCAGGGACCTAGTGGAGTCCATGCCTCGATGGGTCAGGGCTGTTTTAGCATGAAAAGGGGGACCAACAGAATATTAGGCAGGTCGTCATAATGTTATGGCAGATCTATCTATCTATCTATCTGTCTGTCTGTCTGTCTGTCTGTCTGCAAAGACACTTACAAGAGAAAAGTGTATCGGAAAACCTACCAGCCAGTGTTATAAAAGATAAATCTGCACAAACCGTACCTGGTAATACTGATGAAGGGTCAACATAGGAACTACTGACATTGTTCGGCTTGCTACCGTAAAATTATATTTATAGTGGATTTTTAAGATACGTGGAAATGTTTTTGTACTTTATTTATTTTTCAGGTTAAGCCATATTTTTCGATAAGATTTCTGATTCTAAACCTAGAAAAAAACCTATTTTGAGAGAGAGTTTTTTTAAAAATGCAACTTTTCATGTGACTGTTTCAGATAATGTGGCGTTGATGTGAGTGGACGAAATCATAAAATGAAACATTTTCTTATAAACTCCTCTAGAACTACATTGAGAATACATTTATGCAGTTTATAGAGAAATCTCATCCACATGACCAAAATTGTTTTGTTTTTTCTTGTAGTGTCTTGACATCAGAAGATGCTGGTGTCATATCAAGTGCTTATGTAGGTTAATTTAATTTTCTGGTTTTTTTTATTATTATTTTAGAGCTTGTGCACTGTGGGTGTAAACTAAAAGATGACTTAACATTAGATTCCTATGGGATCATATCAGGATCCACATTACACATCTTAAAGAAAGTGTGGCCTGAACCTGAGGTCAAGCCTGGTGAGTTATTTATCATTATCTATTGGTCCAGGTGAAGTTTTATTACAGTTTAAACACTAATGATGTTACTACTGATGTATGAATATATATATATATATATATATATATATATATATATATATATATATATATATATATATATATATATATATATATATTATATATATATATATATATATATACACGCTACCACTCAAAAGTTTGGAAACACTTGCATATTTCAGCTACAGAGGAATACTTCATCAGCCAATCCATCTTGTGGGACATGCTCCAGGAAACATGGGGTGAAATCTCATCAGATTATCTTGAAAAATTGACAACTATCATTTCCATCAAAATTATTATTTCTAACTCTGACATGTCAGCATGTCCTGTTCTTTTGCTAGATTTTCTATTCAGACTAATTTCGTGTGTGTTTCTTTGGAAAACAATAAAATTTTTGAGTGATCCCAAACTTTTGAGCGGTAGTGATAATGCATAACAATACATAATAATATTTAATAATAATTACGTATTACTTAAGAATTCATTTTATTACTATGTATTTACTTGTATGTACTATTTACTTATTTTTGATCCACACAGAACCAGTGAACAGAAGTGCTGCAGCGAGAGAGTTTAGACTACTTCAGGCTGCCATGCAGTCTAATGCTGCATACAGTGATGCAGTAAGTAGTTGTCGTAATACAGTGGAACCTCGGCATACAATTTTAATTCGTTCTGGTGGCGAGTTCTTAAGGTGAAATTTTGTATTGCAAAACTAATTTTCCCATAAAAAATAATGTAAATGCAGAAAATCCGTTCCAGCCACACAAGAATATGACCAATATTATCAATACAAAGCGTATGTAAAATGTACAAAGAACTGACCCAAGCCAAGCATTCCACGTCAAGGTTCCTCACAGGAAGTCGAGCTTGGGCTAAAATTAGAACAGACCACCCACACCACCAATCTGTCAAAAAAAAAAAAGCCGAATAATCACCTAGCTTTTGAACACATGCTGAAGGCAGCATTGGTATTGTGGGTTGACTCTTTCAAAACAGCTTTCGATGACTGAAAAAAATTCGTAAACTCACTTCGGTTGGCTTTGCTCGGCTTTCCACCGACGAAAAGCAAGTTTTGAACGGCTCCCAGACGAGCAACTTAGCCGGCATTTGGTTTGGTTAGTTCATATGCCGAAAATGCGATGTATGCCGATGCAAATTTCTTGTAAAATTTCAATTCTTAAGGCGAAAATTCCTAAGGGAGAGCATTTGTATGCCAAGGTTCCACTGTACTAATAATAATTGTTTGGGTTGGGGCCCAAATCCCACCTCTGCCCTGTGTGTTTGGAGTTTGCATGTTCTCCCCGTGCTTAAGAGGTTTGCTCACGATATTCCATTTTTCTCCCTTAGACCTAAGACATGTGTTGTAGGCTGACTGGCATCTCTACGTTGTCTGTAGTATGTGAATGCTTGTATGAGTGTGTGTGGTTGTGCCTCGCCCCGAGTAGACTCCAGGTTCCCCAAGAGCATGTGTAGAGAAAATGGATAATAAATGTATTTATATAGTGCCTTTCATGCAAAAAGATTTCAAAGCTTTGCAAAATGAGTTATATAAAGATTAGCTAAGATGAGCTAAGAATTTTTTTAAGAAAGCTAAATGAAGCTAAATATAATAGTGAAAATGCATTAGGGAAGCTGACTCCATCCAGGCTGGTGTGTAGTTGTGTGTATGATCATTATGCAGAATCACTGCTATAATCACATAACAAGATTATTGCACATTTTATGATTTATTTCAAAATAAATGTACTTTTTTAAGTGCTTTTTTTTGACTCGCAGGTGTTTAAGCTGCTACGCAATAAGGAGTCTCTGGATCAGATTATAGTGGCTTCCCCTGGGCTCAGCTCAGACCCTGTAGCATTAGGCAAGTCTGAAACCATCCTCTCTCTCTAATGAAGCTTATTCTCCATGGATATATGCAAACAAATGATATTTGTCTCTGATTTTGCAGGTGTATTACAAGATAAGGATCTGTTTGTGCAGTTTACAGACCCCAATTTGCTCGATGTGTAAGTTTTTTTTTTAATAAAACATGATCTTTAAAATGTTTACTTGTTTATGCAACATGATGAGCTTCTCTAGAGTGTAACAATAAAACGTTTGCTCTCTGTTTTGCCTCCAGCTTGGTCCGTTCTCATCCAGCGCTGGTTAACGCCATCATTCTGATCTTCCACTCAGTGACGAGCAGCATGCCCAGCCAATCAAATGCAAGCTCCTCCCACAACGCTCCTGCTAGTTCTTACAGTGAAATGCCAGGTTTGTATAGACCTACTGTTAAACACATGGATCTGAAGGGGCAAGTAGTACAAGATGTGGTATAGGAGTAAAAATAAGACACAACGGGGCGTGCCGGAGGCAAATAATCAGTGGCCGGGTGGTGTGGGTGGGGTACTGTAATGTTTTATTTCTGTTAGTTTTTATCCATTAAGAACTACACATGCTTTTTATCGTTTATAGTTATATTTAGTGTTTGTTCAGAACATCCACGAATCTTGTTCCTGCCATCAACCATGTTCTAACATAAACATTCATTCCCTCACTTTCTTTTGAAGTTAAAAGGACAGAAAATATCTTATTTTTACCTTTAAAGGTTATTTGTAGAAATCTGCAACAAGAGGCATCAGAAACACAAGGAACCCAAACATGTTCCTCATGTCCTCTTTGGTCTTGGATAAGGATTCTTTTTTCATGTTTTCTAGCGGTTCTCATAGATTTATAATTCATTTTGATATAAATCATGTAAAAAAAAATCCATAATGAATGATAATAATGTCATGCCCGAAAACGTATCATTTACAGCTTTACATCTGTTACAGTGGACTGGCACCGGAGACTCCTTCCATGTTATATAAATGTTATATAACCCTCTTTTTACAGAAAGCTTCATATAAACTTTCACTTTCCAAATTCTGTTTATAATCAGGTGTAGATTACCTGAGTGTCCATCATACAGGTCCTTGAATATTGGAATTTGTCTTACAGCTGAAAATACTGTCTGAACCACTGTTATAGAAAATGAATCAAAACCTTCTGACCGATCCGAATTGAGACTTCAGTAGCACTGTGGATAAAAATATGAACGAATTCCATCTACATATTGTAAGAAAAATAAAATGAAGAGCGTCGAAGATCTTAATGAAGAAGTAGTTTATTGCAGCGTAGCAGTGACAAAATACATAAAGTACTTTGGGTTCATCGGAGTCAAACCCAGAACAAATCCTGCTCAAACATTTTATACAGTATTTCCCGTGTGTAATTGAAATGAGTTTCACTTTAAATATAAATTACTGAGTATCCCCCAAATGGTCGGGCAATACTGAATGATAATCATGGTCACATATACCCTTTGTTCAGTGATGGTCCTTGATGTCTTGCTGCCGCTCCCATACTAATAATTGATTGGATTAAGTTTTCTAAATGTTTGGTAAGGCTGCTTTAAGCCAATGTAAAAATACCATACAGATAAACTGAATTAAATTAAACATATTTCTATATGATTATGTAAGCCTTTTTGGGAATGAGCTCTTTCAGATGTGTACTGTGGAGTGGAATCTGGGTTGGGGCAGTCTGTAGTTTCTTACAATATTTACGAACAAAGCTTTGCTTATTCTTTTGGCTGTGTTAGGAGGATTTCTGTTTGAGGGCATGTCTGACGATGAAGATGATTTCCAATCTGTAAGTAATTTATACACAGTTTCAGTTGTATTTAATATTTTACCATCATACTACCTTTCGTGAAAGCTTCACATTTCTTCATTCACACAATCCTAGCAGAATAAGAAAACAGACAGTCTATAAAATATTTACAAAACTAGAAAAAACACTTCAAATCCTCTGTGTTTGTCTAAATATACAGACAATGCTGTCTGTCAAATTGAAAATATACTTCACGTGTCCTGTGATGCACATTGTAATATTTACAGAAACAGTCAAAAGTCCCTCAAATCCCTTTATGAAGATTTTTGGTTAGACTTGAAGTGATGTGGATACTTTTCCAAGAGTGCAGATGATCAGCTGAGACCCCACTGTTAAAATCTTAAATCTGACATAATTTAACAAAGAAAAAGTTGGTGATATGGTGAAGAGAGCATCTACAGCATTAATTGCAACCATAAATGGATAAAGATTTGTTGTAATTAATGAAAAATTGTAATCATTGGCACATTGCTGTGGTTTAAGAGGAAAAAGGCTTCAGGATGAGCTGTTGTTGGAAAATCACACCTTCTCATGGTTGATTGTTTTCCTATAACATCGTGCCCTGTTGTGTGTGATTTGTTAACTGTTAGAGCTAATGCGGTATTAAACTGCTTGTAATATATTTGACTATATTATACTTGTGAGAATTTATTCTATGGAGTCTGTGTCTTGCACTAGGGAAGTCGTGCAGGCTCGTCCCAGCGCCCTAGACCTCCGACCAACCTGAGCAGCGGCGGAGCTACAGGGCCTCGACCCATCACTCAGACTGAGCTAGCTACAGCACTAGCTCTGGCTAATACACCAGAAAGCAGTGCGGTCACACCCATTCTGGGCAGCCAAGTAAGTCATTTAATATGCATGAATATACACATACAAGGAGTTACTGTAACTAACATACACTCAGCATCCACCTTATTAGAAATACCTGGTCATTTATTTACAATTATACAGTCAGCTAATTATGTGGCAATAAAAATCAAATCCCAGCAGTGTTTAGAGTTTTCCATACAATTATGCAAGAAAGCATTTACATTTCTGGCATTTGGCAGACACACTTATCCAGAGCGACTTACAAGTGATCTAATTTTATACAACTGAGCATTCGAGGGTTAAGGGCCTCGTGGAGAGGCCCAGCATTGGCAGCTTGGTGGCCCTGGGATTCAAACTCACAACCTTCTTATTACATGTCCAATGCCTTAACCACTAAGCTACCATTCATCCACCAGTGGTCAGCAGTTCTGTTTGTGGAGGCACATTATTGATGACAGAGGTCAGGAGAATAGCCAGGCTGATTCGATTTAATGCTAACTAATAAACAAACACGTCATAGCAGAACACATGTAACCTTGAGGATTATGGACTAAAACAGCAGAAGATAATAACAGGCTCCTCTCCTGTAAGCCAAGAACAGGAATCTGAGGATACATTTGATACAGACCGCACCAAACCTAGATGATTATATACATATTATCTGGTCTTGGCATTTTTATCTTATCTACTGTAAATCCACAGCTAGTGCAGTCAAAAGGTCGGATCAATGACCAGTTGAAGGACATCGTCTTCTTACTGTTTGAGAACTGTGCACTTTTATGTCTATATGACTACCACAGTTGGTATTATTAAAAACTGAGTCAAATTTCAAGAGGTGTTTGTCAAAAGATCTATTTAGGACAAAATAAAAGATCAGCACTTGTAGTATGATGCTCCTACCCAAACCTTACCTCACACACACCTTCGCTTTAAATGTTTCCTCTCTCTCTCTCTCTCTCTCTCTCCTCTCTCTCTCTCTCTCTCTCTCTCTCTCTCTCTCTCTCTCTCTCTCTTCTCTCTCTCTCTCTCTCTGCAGGACGTGCCTGCTGGAGGATCTTCAGCAACAGCAGCAGGGACTCCTGTGACTAGCAATGTACTGAGTCGGGCACTGCAGCAGGCTCTGGAGGCTTCTGGAGTGACACCTCTGCAGGTGAAACACACAGACAGTCTGCACGACAACACACACTTCTGCTGAGGCCTCTGTACATCGCTATGGTGGTTCCAGTAATTGTGCCACTGACCTTTACATCAGCATGAAGAGAATCACTTCTAGATTATAACAAACATGACACATAGTATTGGTTCAGCTGGTTTGCAAAAACAGTAAGGCATCTTACACAGACACACACACACACACACACACAATTTTAACTGGAATAAAATAAGAAAAACAACTTTAAAAAAAACAGCTGCACCAAACAGAATACTTTATTAAACAAAAGTCTCTATTATAAAGCACAGTAGATTTCCTGGTACATATATAACAGCAGTTATTCTTATTTTGGGGGAAATGTGGTTGCTGAACATAGTGATTGAAGTTTCCAAATTCCAAACCTATCTGGGTTTCTTGAAAATATCTATTATTACTGTTTCCATACTTTGGAACATCCTTGCGATACACTGTATGGCTCAAAATGATGTAGACACCCAAACCAGTAAAACTCAAGCACATAGCCATGCAGTCTTCATAGTCAAAGACTGGCAGTAGAAATGGGCATGGAAAAATGAGAAAATGAATAGTTGACACTGTATATCCCTAGTACGTCCCGAGTACATCCCTACATCTTATTCTATTCTATTCTGTACGTACAAATTACTTTATTTTTCTATTTAAATGTGTGTATTTTTATTTCTCATCCTATTTTTTAGGGGGGCATGGTGGCTTAGTGGTTAGCACGTTTGCCTCACACCTCCAGGGTTGGGGGTTTGATTCCTGCCTCCGCCGTGTGTGTGTGGAGTTTGCATGTTCTCCCCGTGCCTCGGGGGTTTCCTCCGGGTACTCCGGTTTTCTCCCCCGGTCCAAAGACATGCATTGTAGGTTGATTGGCATCTCTAAATTGTCCGTAGTGTGTGATTGTGTGAGTGAATGAGAGTGTGTGTGCCCTGCGATGGGTTGGCACTCCGTCCAGGGTGTATCCTGCCTTGATGCCCAATGACGCCTGAGATAGGCACAGGCTCCCCGTGACCCGAGAGTAGATCGGATAAGCGGTAGACAATGAATGATCCTATTTTTTATTGTCTGTGTATTGTTGTCTCTGTGCACTGGAGCTTGTGACACTAAAACAAATTCCTTGTATGTGCAAACATACTTGGCAATAAAGCTCTTTCTGATTCTGATATTCTTGTATAAGGAATAAAAACAGGATGTGATGTTAATATAAAACAATGAGCAAAAGGGGTGATGTGATGCTGTTATAACCCAGAAACTGACTAATAGGTCATCCTAAAGTATTTTATCCTACATAAACGACTGCATCATTTAAGATGTGAAACAATGACATAAAACAACTTTTTATCCATTTATAGTTCCATTTATTATTGTGGAACATCTTTCAGCATTGAGAATTGTATCTTACAAGCAGTCGTGCCTTTTTTTCTGGCTTTATGGGAAGTCTCTTCCCCCTCAGACTTTAATGCAGCATCTCTTCCTGTCCCGCAGGGCCGCTGGCAGATGCAGATGCAGCAGCTGAGAGACATGGGCATCAGAGACGAAGAGCTGGCATTACGAGCCCTCCAGGCTACAGACGGAGACCTGCAAGCAGCACTCGAGCTCATTTTTGCTGGAGGAGGAGGACTCTGAGGCCTTGAGGTCTATGGGTGGAGAAATTTTGTAAAAACTGAAAATCTTCATCTGTGTACTTTTTTATGTTTTGCAGATTATTAATAAATAAATTGAATAATGGATTTGTGCTATCTTTTCTTTAAAGGCAAGCAGTACAAATTCAGAAGGTGCATTGGCCAAAAGTGGCCACTAGATGGCAATATGTGACCACATGCAGTTTCTTCATTCAGGTTATAAGCTGCTGCCTCAAATCAGTCATGCACTTTTAGACTAGGCAAAGCTCAAATACAAATACAAGCAATTCCCACTTCTGCCCCGTGTGCATGGAGTTTGCATGTGGTCCCCATGCTTCAGGTGTTTCATCCAGGTAGTCCAGTTTCCTCCACCAGTCCAAACACAGGCATACAGGCCCGATTGGCATCTCTAAATTGTCTGTAGTGTGTGAATTGTGCCCATGGTTTGTGCCCTGAGTTCCCTGGGATGGACTCCAGGTTTCCTGATACCATGTGCAGGATAAGTGGTATAGAAGTTGTATAAGTGCACAATCCTGTCCCAAATAAACCTTCGATGGAATGAAGACATTACAGGTTTATCTTGGACAGATTGACAGAACCAGTATGGCTTCCAGTGACAGAGGTATAGAGTTTGAATGATTGATTAGAAAAGGAAAGAAAGAAAGAACGGAAGAAAGAAAAGAAAATATACATCACAATATACCCCCTGGATTTAAAAAAAAGTTTTTTTGTTGTTTTTTATTTTTATATTTTTTAAAGCCTTCTGTTGAACCAAGCTCAACAGCACATCCAATGGTCATAAAAAATACAAACAGTTAGCTGATTTCTGTCTAGCCCATGCTGTAGATGTATTTAATGACAGACACATGTCAGGTGATTAAACAACCTGAAACACCTCCTGGATCTCCATCTGGACTGATACTTTTCACCCTGTTTCGCTGATCTGCATGTGAAATACAGTCATGGATGTAATGAGTGCGAACAGGGTAGATTATTTATCTGTCATCCTTTTTTCTACACATTGTCTACACTGTGTTTTTTTTTTTTTAGTTTTAAATTGTTAACCATGGTGGTCTTCAGAGGAAACATGACATGAAGCCAGCAAAGTAGCATAGACTGAAACATAAAAAAAAAAAACAATTAAATAAAAAATAATCTGTTTATCTGTATTTATGTGTGTGTAACAGTTTACCCCACATCATCCTTATTATGCTATGGATAATATAATAGTTTTATTAAGATAACGATAGATTTTACAAATTTTTAGTCTCCCATCGAATTAATTCATGACCAGATTCACTGAATTTGTGTGAATCCGTTCTAATATTGAGTGCACTATGTTAATAAAGCCACAGACATGATGACTTCGGTTTGAAATCTTCCCTAAAGGAAGCATGTCTTTCCAATGGGCTTCTATTAGCTAATCGTCTCGCACTCGTTTAATGAGCAGCCAGGATGGGCTTATTTGAAGCCATTATTTTTCCACTGAGGGCAGCTGAAGGAGAACAATCCTATTCTCTCGGCCATGTCGCTCCTCTCAGAGACCTCTAATTGCCCCACTCAGCTTTATAGCGTTGTGAGTAAATGAGCCCTCACAATCAGAGAGCCACTTTTGTCCCGTCAGAGTCTCCAAACACAGCTGCCTGCCTTCATTTGAGGCACACTCACACACCTGCGAGCAATTTCCTGTTTCCAGTAGCACTGCCTCCTACGGCGAGAGGGGGGGTTTACCCTGTCCTGTCTGCATCCCTCAGCACCCGAGCCAAATTACCCGAGGCATAAACCGGCCAGTGGAGCTGAAAAAACTCACTTTAATTGTGTTAAGAAACTGCATGTCAGAACACGTTATTTCCAAAAAAAAAGAAATGCAAATGATACATACACATAAGAATCATACTCGCTTGTTGAAGCAGACCTCTTACTTTTCTGTCAATATGAGAACATTTAATCACGCTTACAGCTGTTAAATTCTCAATTCTGTTTATTCAGAAAGTGTTCATACGTTTTCTATAGCAGATTTATATTCATTTTCTTGGTGCTGCACACAAACATAAAAATGTGGGAGTCATTGACTCAATAATGGTTTATTTCAATTTTAGAAGGAGCCCTCCAGTGTCAGCACTTCAGAGGTAATGTTAATAAGCACTGAGAGGTAAAGTGAATAAGACTGATGATCTCCTTATCATGGCACCTGTTAGTGGGTGGGATATATTAGGCAGCAAGTGAACATTTTGTCCTCAAAGTTGATGTGTTAGAAGCAGAAAAAACGGGCAAGCGTAAGGATTTGAGCGAGTTTGACAAGGGCCAAATTGTGATGGCTAGACAACTGGATCAGAGCATCTCCAAAACTGCAGCTCTTGTGGGGTGTTCCCGGTCTGCAGTGGTCAGTACCTATCAAAAGTATCCTTTAGGTACTGTAAATATTCTTTAAGTCCCATGGAGACCCCACCTCGCAACTTACAGAACTTAAAGGATCTGCTGTTAACATCTTGGTGCCAGATGCCACAGCACACCTTCAGGGATCTAGAGGAGTCCATGCCTCAATGGATCAGGGCTGTTTTGGCAGCAAAAGGGGGACCAACAAAATATTAGGCAGGTGGATATAATGTTATGCCTGATCGGTGTATACTGTATACATACAAATATTTTCCTAAAAACTGCAAAGACTTTCCACATGTTCAAAAGCGTTTAAGCTACAGCTTTACCCCAAGCACTGAAACTGTAGACTCCTTCCAAAAAAACTTCCCTTTACAGAATAATTCTTTTGTCATATCTATAATTAGAAACAGTTTCAAATCCAGCGTGTCTGTCATATACTGTAAGTTTCTGTATATCTTATTACTATAGTAACTAGAACATAATAGAACAAGTGCGTTAGTATAAATCCTAAAGAATATCATGTATGCCGTTTATCTAGAAATAACTAGATATCTAGATCTAACATGGCACGTAACAGTTCAGAGCAGTATAAGATATCTGTCATGACATGATGACAGCATGATGATGTCAATTATATGACACCAGCTTGTGGAAGCAGGAACTCGTAAATGTAAAGCAGATGCTCTTTAGAAACTCACTAATTCTCTTCAGCTCCCCTTTGAACCTTCATGTCACACCTGCACACGTTTAATCTTCTATCTTAATCTACTGTCACCACTTTATAATCAGCAGCGTGTCAGCAGAGTGTGTCAGCGCACATCCACCGACTCTTTAGTGACGCTGAAAACGAAGTGATGAAAGTGGAAGATTCAGGATAACGTGACCTATTCTGTGTTTGATTGCGAGTCTTGTCGTTGTCGATCACCATGCACGTGCTAGGCTCTGGTCGTGTAGATTTAAAAGCTTCGCATGTGCTGCTTTGTTTTACAGAGAAGCTGAGAGATGGATGAGAGGTAAAACGTGGCCTCTTGTGGAGAAAATTTCACTCTGTCGTTTTCATTTCACTGCTGTGTCTCGATCTCGCTGTGATTACACTGGAAGAAGGAATCTCTCTTACAGAAGACTCATGAACTGAACATGAGCCATAGGTGGAAACACTTCACATGCTACGTTATACAGATTTCACATGTACTATACTATTATATTTAGCATGTGATATAATTTTTTGTGTGTGATTTTTTCACAATTCATTTTTTTTTACATCTATTTTCACATGATAATGTTTCAAGGCATGGTGTTATTTTAATGTGATTTTTTTTCACACACAATTTATTTTCACGTGATTTTCCCACATGATCCATTTTTCATGTGATGTTTTTTATGATTTATTTCTTTTCACATTTCCAGACATACATTTTTATTTTCAAATGTGTTTTTTTCCACCAACTTTCCCATGGGATTCTCCACAATTTACAATTCCTTACTTTCTCACCAATTTTTTGTACAGGGCATGTGGTTCATTTTCACTTGCAATTTTATTACATTAATCTTTTTTTTTTTCTCCCATATAACTGAACATGTACTTGAATTTTTCACAGGTGATCACATATTAGTGTTACACGCATTAGACATGTTGACGTCAATTCACTTCAATATGAATTCAGGTCATAGCATAAACTTTTGTGTGTTTTTTGTGTATAAATCTATGATTGTAAAGGGAAACGCCAGAAGCGGAGGATCTTGGATCCATATGCAGATTTATTTCGAGATAGACAAATCCAAATCAGCAGGCAATAAGTCAGAAATGGGAAACGCGCAGAAAAGAGTCAAAAACAGAAATCAATAATCACAGGCATACAAATCCGAAATAGCAAAGCCATAACTCGTAAATACCGAAAAACCTTTTTGGCAGTGCTAGAACTCGGGCGAGGGCTCCCTCTGGCGATGACCAGATGAGATGTTACAATGATTTAGCAATGCACTGCCTATAGACAGAAGGCAAGTGTGAGTCTCCATCCTTTAACAGAACCCCAATCAGCTGCACAGTACTAGAAAGTTTGGCAAAGACAAGATGGAGTAGGAGAAGTAGTAGGAGTAGTGCTCTATACTTTTGTCTACCTCCATAAAGCAGCTGGCGCCCTATTAGCATCAGGTCGGCCCCCTGAAATTGCTTTCACTCGGACGTGACTGGGCTGCAGAGGACAAATAGCAGAGAAAGAAAGGCGTGCAAAGGATGGAGGAAGAGAGAGAGAGAGAGAGAGAGAGAGAGAGAAAAAGCCAGACAAGAGACCGTTTCATCCTCAGGTGGATATATTTGCCTCTTTCATGCCTGGCTTTTTCAGGGCTTATTTTAGTCCTCAAAGAACACTTTGAACAGCCAGGGTCTGTATGGAAAACCCGGGACGAATGATAAGAATGGTTAGAAGACCTCCAGGCACAGATCATGGCAAATCAAACACCATTTATTATTCAGAAGATCAGGCTTGGAAATGGCAAGTTTCAATAGGGTAAATGAGGGCAAAATTGGGAATTCTAGATTCTGCTGGATTCTTTAGGTGAAGATATAAAATACAGAAAGTACAAACAACAGGACAGATGTGCCACTTTAATATGTGATCCACATCCCTAATGAAGCTCTTTTACATTTTCAGTACATCTCACCCTGGATGAAATGTACATACACTATTTAAAACGAAACCTTCAATGGTTCTTCAAAGGTTCCTAGAGTATAGATTAGACAACTTTGCCTTTCTAAACGGGTTCTTCTTGGAGAAACAGCTCATGTTTGATGTTTCCACGCCTTTCCTCTGTCTGGAGTTTCCTTCCCACTCCCATAAACATACTGGTAGGTGAAGTAGCCATGAGTGTGTGAATCAGTATGTGAAAGAAAGTGTGTGTGTGGTTCTCTGCAGTGGACAGGTGTCCCAGCCATGGCATGGTGTACTGTAAATATATTCAATTCGATTCAATTTATTTGGTATAGGACTTTTAACAATGGACATTGTCTCAAAGCAGTATAGTATAGAAACCAAAAAAAATGAACAAGTTTAAAGTTAAGTTACTATTTTTGGGAATACACCCTGTATAAGATGCCAGTCTATTTCAGGGCACAAGAAACACATGCACATAATACTCATGTACAACAAGGAGCAACTTTATATTTAATCATTTGTAGACATCTGATTTACTCATTTAGCCACAAGAGCATTAGTGAGTTCAGGCACATGTCTTGATACTCGCTTTGTGCACAGGGGCATTGTCATGCAGGAACCCTTTAGTTCCAGTTGAGGGACATTATAAAGCTACAGCATACATCCTGACATCCTATAAAACTGCACATTTTCAAACTGTTTCTATCAACAGTTTAGAAAAGACTCCTGAAATATGAGGGTGATATGTCCACAAATTTTCGGCCATATAGTGTAGCTAATCTACCATTCACTGTGATTTTGTTTGGTGGGAGGAACCTGGAGTTTCCTCTGGAGTTACCCTGTCATAAAAAATACTAATGATACATTCAGAATATTGTGGCATTATTTATTGCAATATCAATGTCATATTGTCAAATTACCCAACCCCTATTTGACACGGAAGGAGAATAAACAGCTCTGTCTCAGCCTCCCTACTCTTTTGGCACTTTCAACAAGCAGGCTGTTTTTTTCTCTCGAGCGAGCCAAGTTTTGTTTGTTGTTGGTGTGCTATACAGGGTATAGTTTCATCTTATGACCAGTGTTCCCAGTATAGGCTCTGGATCTAGCGTGAGCCTGACCAGGATAATGAATGAATGAATAAATAACATAACACACTACACAAAATAATTCCAGCTTTAACTGCTTTGATTTATCTTCTTTTTTTTTTCAATTCTCGCCAGATCGCTAGCTCTGAATCATAATTAAAAAGTTTCAGTTTAAAGGATTTATCCACGTGTCAATTGTCTTTACTGCATGTGAGTGAATAAGGTTTGAGAATCCATGTTGTAAAATGTGGCTGCATGAAAATATGCTAAATCAGTGGCATAATGTGTACAGTGCAAGAGCTTATAAGCTGTAATTGACGACCACAACAATTACAAGAAGTCTACGTTCTTGGAATACAGGGAAAGTAGAAATACACAAATACGTCATCATCTCCATAATGTTTCCGAGTGGGTTTAAAATTTTTTTTTACCCCAACATGGTGAAATTCTACAACCCCCCTAAAAAAAATTTATAGGAATGGCTAAATTAGCCATCTATATTTTATTCTTTCTACATTGACAGCATTAAAACAAAAGGAATTTACCATAGTGGTGTGAAATACTTGATTCTGATTGGTCTGGAGGTGTTTATTCATTTTCTATTTCAGTTACTCTGACAGTATTTTCAGCACCAGGACCAATCCCAGTTGATTATAATGTACATGTTTTACTAGGTAATCGTTTCTATAGTAACGGTACATTCACAGTGCAATTCTCTGAACAAAGATAAAACAAAAATGTTTTTCATTGACATATTGTGGTCTTGAAAAGATCTCTGTCTGTAAGACAGGGGAATGTGCAGCTTTTTGGTAGCATAATCTTATTAATTTTAAGAGTTAGATAAAAGCCAGGCATAACAGCAATAAAACACTTTGAGATGTACTGTTATAGAAAATTGCTTCGTGTAGCACCACAGGTGTTTTATTGCTTCATTAATGCATGCGTCGTCACTGCATTGCAACATATTTTAAAAGGAAAAAGGTTTTCTTGGAGAGGAGGAAAGTTCACTTCAAGGACTATAACTGAAAACATTCAACCTTGAATAAGACAAAACTGAAAAGAGACAGAAATTAGATTTGTTTTTTAAGAACGTCCTTAAAGACCTTGATATAAATCAATCTGGTGGTTTTTACTGTCACAATGAGAGCAGATGTGAAGATTAACATAGATATATTTAGCAAAATTGAGCCTTTCAGATTGTTTGGCTCAGACTGACTTACAAAAAGAAAGAAATAGAAAACACTAAATCTATTACTTCCTGGAAAAAAGTCTCAAATATTTTTTGCTGCTTTGAGTGCACATGAGCACAGAATCTTACCTTTTAATTCAGGTGTGTCTTGTCCTAACAAATGAAAATATATGACACATACAGTAAATACAATAAATACAATCCCTCTTGTTACGTATTGTTACAAATGCCAAACTGTTCTGTTATAAGTGACACTTCATAACTGTAGTGTGGGACAGGTTTTGATTTATGTTAAATGGTCCATAATTCAGGGGGGCACATTGGCTTGGTGGCTTGGTGGTTAGCACGTTTGCCTCACACCTACAGGGTTGGCGGTTCAATTCCTGCCTACGTCGTGTGTGTGGAGTTTGCATGTTCTCCCCGTGCCTCAGGGGTTTCCTCCGGGTACTCCGGTTTCCTCCCCTGGTCCAAAGACATGCATTGTAGTTTGATTGGCATCTCTAAATTGTCCGTTGTGTGTGTGTGTGCCCTACGATGGTTTGGCACTCCGTCCAGGGTGTATCCTGCCTAGATGCCCGATGACGCCTGAGATAGGCACAGGCTCCCCGTGACCCGAGACTAGATCGGATAAGCGGTAGACAATGAATGAATGGTCCATGATTCATTCAGGATTGCATCATTAATGAGAGCATTTTGGCAACGAGTGCATTTTTAATAGTGACTGTTCACAATGTTAACACAAGCATATTAACCTTGTGTAATTGATTAAGAAGTGATGCTGCATGCTTGAGTTTGTATTTTTATTTTGTATCAGGTTTAATAAAGTAATTATCAGTGTAGTGTGAATTGTGTGATTTTTTTTTAGTCTAAAAGTACTCTTTGGCAGAAAAATGTCTGTACAGTGAACGAGGCATATAAGAAACGGAAATAACCTTGCCATGAACAGATACTTATAAACTCACCTTTAATCATAAATCATGATAATGAAGCCTGTCAATCCATGCTGAGATATTTTTCCCCCACTGAAATGTAAATTACAGCCAGAAGCAGCACAAAAGCACATCTGGGTGAATATAAACAGTGATTTGCTGCAACATGTCAATATATATATATATATATATATATATATATATATATATATATATATATATATATATATATATATATATATATATACATATATATATAGTATATAGCGTATACAGGAGTGAGGATGTTCTGCAAGCTCATGTGGTCTCTCCAACATGGTGCTGATTGAATGAATGTAGAGAAGCATCTAGCACAGCAAAAACTAATGAAATGTCACACTAGAGCTATTGCCCTCAGGCTCAGGAAGCTGAACACACATGCGCGCGATGCATGCTGCCCTTGAGTGAAGCGAAAAAAAAGGTGAGAGAGCATCCTCAAAACATTTCAGCATAGAAAAACCAATAAAACATAGAGCACATTCATCAGCCAGGTATGAGCGGACGTTTCTATTCACTCTGCCGCAGCGACAGACTGCAAATTAAAACTGTGTGGCCTAGCAGAATCGAGCAGTGGCTTTACTGAAGTGCTTTTGTAATAGTATTTTGGAAAAAATATTTATGTGCTTATTGCATAGTTTCCAAGTTAAGTGAATGTAATTAGTATGGATCTAAAATAGTAGACTTGATTAGACTTCACAAACAGACACATTTAACATGATTGTATGTTACTTGTGAGTGATATATAAAAGCATACACTAATCAGGCATAACTTTATGACCACCTGCCTAATATTGTGTTGGTCCTCCTTTTGCTGCCAAAACAGCCCTGACCCGTCAAGTCATGGACTCCACTAGATCCCTGAAGGTGTGCTTTGGCATCTGGCACCAAGATGTTAACAGCAGATCCTTTAAGTTCTGTAAGTTGCGAGGTGGGGCCTCCATGGGACTTAAAGGATACTTACAGGACTTAAAGGATACTTTTGATAGATACTGACCACTGCAGACCGGGAACACCCCACAAGAGCTGCAGTTTTGGAGATGCTCTGATCCAGTCGTCTAGCCATCACAATTTTGCCCTTGTCAAACTCGCTCAAATCCTTACGCTTGCCCATTTTCCCTGCTTCTAACACATCAACTTTGAGGACAAAATGTTCACTTGCTGCATAATATATCCCACCCACTAACAGGTGCCACGATGAGGAGATAATCAGTGTTATTCACTTCACCTCTCACTGCTCATAATGTTATGCCTGATCAGTGTTCGTGTTCGTTTTGTGATGAATTACATATAAAAAAGTTCTATAATTTTAAAAATATTGTAAATAATAACAATAATCACATGTGAAAAGAGATAAATCACCAGAAAACAATAAATTATCATTATTATTATTATTATTATTATTATTATTATTATTATTATTCACACAAGAAATTATAATACACATATAAATATCACAAGGTAAAGCTTTATAAATTAACTTAATGTCAATAAATGCAGAAAGAAAGAAAGAAAGAAAGAAAGAAAGAAAGAAAGAAAGAAAGAAAGAAAGAAAGAAAAAAGAAAGAAAGAAAAAAAGAAAGAAAGAAAGAAAAAGATAGTCCTTCTTCAAAAAGCAAATCTAAAAGACACTCACCCTTGAATGAGACAAAACTGAAAAGAGACAGAAATTAGATTAAATTATAAGAACGTCCTTACAGACCTTGATATAAATCAATCTGGTGGTTTTTACTGTCACAGCGATGTCAGATGTGAAGCTTGCGGGACACCACATTCATTAACTTAGAAATATATGAAGTGAAATTTATCCTTTCAGTTTGTTTGCTATATGGATCAGTTTAGCTGACTTGCAAAAAACAAAACAAAACAAAAGAAAAAAAAAGGTTTGCAGTAGGCAGGGAAACTACAACAATAAGAGTACTTATGGTAACTGCAACAATCTTTCATTCATTGGTTGAAATACAGAGACATAAAATAGGTTTGGTTCTTTGGGCAGGTGAGAACACAGCAATCATAGCATGACAGAGGCAGTGGTGGTTCAAGTGGTTAAGGCTCTGGGTTGTTGGTCGGCGGATGAGGGTTCAAGCCCCATCACCCCCAAGCCCCACTGTTGGGCAATTGAACAAGGCTCTTAACCCTCCCTGCTCCTGGGGTGCTGTCTCATAGCTGCCCCTGCACTCTGACCCCACTTTCCTCAGCTGGGATACGTGAAGAAAAGAATTCCCCTGTGCTGTAATTTATGTGTGGTGATAATAGTTTGTCTTCTTCTAAACAAGCAGATCTTTTTAGTTGGACACAACATTTTTTAGTAGATATGATTGCTAAATTGAATCATGGGGCAAAAACTGAACCAAAGTGGCAAGGCTGTAGTGCTGCAGAAATCTGATTATTGTGTTATTGTGATGGATATTTGAACCAATAAAACAAAATGAGGAAATTAACACTGTTAATAACATTGTTATTAATACAGTTATTGAGTGGCAGCTGTATGTGGATTATTTGTTGTGATTTCTACACGCACTTGGTAAAGGTTTTTATGAATTGTACATTTACGAATTTATGAATTTTACATTTACAGTGAAATATAGAAAACATATGGAGACTTACAGGCACCTTATCAAGGCTGTAGGATTCGAGTCTGGTCTCAATATGTTTTCTATCTTCCATTAGACATGTCTCAGACTTACAGTACTTGTATGTGGACTTGTTTCTGTTTTGGGCATTGGTTTCAATATGGACTTCAACCAGACCAGGAACTTGCAAAAAATACTTCCTTTTCCCTTTTCCCTTCCCTTTTCCCTTCCCTTCCCTTCCCTTCCCTTCCCTTCCCTTCCCTTCCCTTCCCTTCCCTTTCCCCTTCCCTTCCCTTTCCATAAAGTTTGGCAAGAAGTAATTCCTTCTTCTAGAAAACAGCCTAAACTAGTTCATTATTAAAGTTTAGTGGATTTTGTGTTTTAAAGGTTTTTTTTTTTCGGTCTCACATTCATTTGCACTCCATCTTGGCATCGACCTCATTAAGACTTGATCTTAACTTGATCTCAGCTACTCCTGGTCTTTGACTTGATTTAACTTTGACAATGTCTAGACTACAGTCCTACCCCTCAGGCACTGTTTTATTGCTTTTTAAGCTGGTTAATTACATGCAGTCTGAAACTAAACTAAACCAAAGTGCAAACGTACCAAATGCATCGATTTTGCTCTGACTCGGGCTTAGCAAACAAACTAATGAGTATGAAAGTGCCCTAACTTGACTCCAGTTTTGCTCTCATTTTTGAAAATGCTGCTAAAAAACGATCGTAGTGACAGAAAATGGAATGAACAACGACGTCAGCTTTATTTAGTCCCATAAACTCTTTATTTCTTTGAACCTCAAAGCCTCCACATCCCCGTTTATTACATTCAGTATATACATTTGGCCATGAGAGTGTACAGATATGTTCAATTAGTGCATACACAGGAGGAAACTAACACAAGAATATTAGATTCAGGTGAGGTGACAGTGTATATGGTTGAGGACACACACACACACACACACACACACACACACACACACACACACAAATAGAGCAACCATCTGAATAAAGCTGAGGAAATCTTTAGCATCACACACACAACCACTCACACACAGCTAACTAAAGAACACTCATCTACAAAAACTGAGATGCTCTAACAGACACAATGAAACAGAATGAAGATTAGGGCTTTCTCATCCTCTCCTCCGCTATCCCTCCATTATCCTGTCTTCCTGCTGTTTATCCTCAGACCTGCCTTCACACAGAAAAACCTTTTTTCCTCTCTTCCATCTGCCAGCATCTGATAATTATTTTACAATCGTGTGTGTCGTCTGATACCTGAACATGCCACTCTGGTTTTTAGTTTTAGTTTTAAAACAGATTAGACTTTATGTAAAAAATAACCTCCTGTTAGTATACATTCAGAACCCGACTACGGAAGAGGCCACATGGATACAGATGCTGTACATCCTCAAATTAAGGCAAGACACTACAAGTGAAAATTTTGCTCAAATCCAGCTTTCGATTTTTCAGATTTTTGGCTCAATTACATTGATAAGGTTTTCTGTTTTAATCTAATATACAAATATACCAATATATTAAAACTCAATGAAAAAAAATACATGAAGGTTTTTGACAACTCGCACGATGCACAAGCCTTTTTAAACCTCATAAATCACACAAACGAGAGTTTTTTTCAGAAAACATTGTTTTCCTGAAAATATTTTTTTACCCTTTTATTCAAAAAACAAAATCTTATTTACTAGATGATCTGCATTCACGATATTTTTAACTCTCTCTTTTTATAAGCCAAGGAACTCCTATTAATGTCAAAATGTTAATGATGATAAATTGTTTGGTTAACATTCAATTTTATGCCGAAAATGTCATTTTTTTTCGCTAGAGCTCACTGTGTTTTCTTGGTTAAATGCTTCCAACAAACCGCTGTGTTTCTCTTGAGAAAGTAATTACAGTGAAATAAACATTTAGATTAGAACATAATCCAAACTAGATTATTGTTTTTTTATTTGATTTGATTAGACAAAGCCTCATTTGCATGAATAAATGTTTTTAAATGAATAAAAGTGCCAGTACAAAAATACTTCAAGTATCCACAATCAAGTAGTAAAGACTAATTTTAAGATGTGATATTTTATTCACCTGTAGTGTCTTGCTGTAACAAAAATCAAGCGCTAATTCTCTCGTTTTAAATATAACGACAGTCCCTTTTTGATATATAAAAACACGACAAAAACACATCTACGAAATCCAAGACACACAGGAGCATGTATTTTCCTCTCCTCTTCATCAAGCCCATAAGAATCATGGGAACTTGAGACATAAATCGTTGTCAGGTCCGGCCGTACCGCTGCATCTTTTTATTTTTTGTTTAGTTTGTTTTTTTTAATCATTAAAAAATTATTTACAAGCTTCACAACGTCAGCAGATGCGAGCAGTTCTCTAAATCTAAATGCATTCGACACACTGTATGTGACTCACTCACAATGGTACGCAATATGGGTTTAAAGGTTTACGAGTTTAATTAGCGACTTTCATCTCGGCTCCTCGTTATTTCCAAGACCTGCAAGGCTTTGCTTCCCCAGCAATAAAGATGATTAAATAAGGCCTTTTCATAAGCAGACTCGCCTGCTGAGAGGCTCACAATCAGGCAACAAAAGCACAAAGACGGGAGAAACCATTGCATATTCCATGTTTTGGTCTGTACCACAATCAGGCTTCGCATCATGTTTATGCAACACACGGAAATCAGTAACAAGGCATGTGAAAAACAAATCGATCAACAGCTTAGAAAGAGAAATATTTTGGAGTATGCTAGTTCATTTCCTTTGTACAAACTCATAGTCTCTCTCTCTCTCTCTCTCTCTCTCTCTCTCACACACACACACACACACACACACACACACAAAACACACTCACACATACACACAAAGAATTGAACAGAGAAAACATAAAAGGATCTCAGTCATTTTGTCTGGGAGTAAAAAACAGCTATAATCATCACTCCATAATAAATTACAGTCACAGAACATTCATTTAAAGCAACGTTTTTGGGGAAATGAAAAAGGAAAATCAGTTTAAGAAGTGGACTGGATTATTTTTCCTCACCATGCATCTACAGTCTAAAGCCTGAACCCAAAGGATGTCACTGGCATCACATACTAGTACAGAGTAACATTTACATACAAACGATCGTAAAACAAGCAGGCGAGCACAAGCACGAAACAAACCAACTTTGATTGAGTTTAACTAAGACAAACTTTTTCCTAAAGCCAAGGTACAATTTGGTGGAAATTGACGTGAGGAAAAGGGAGTTGGATCGATATCTGCAATCTTATTGTACCTTATTGATTGGCTGATGGGTGGAATTAAATTGATTTTCTGAGGTAGACAATGCAGACATATTTCATTCTCCCTAGTCTTAAGCTGAGGGGGGATTGAATGTAAAGTGGCTCATTTTTATGAAGCATCTGAAACATCCTTTTTCATGCTTCACTTGGCCACACAAGGGCATTCAGTCTCGAGACAAATATGTTGTCTATTATCTGAACTATCTGAAATTTTGGTTCTGTTCAAATGTGCTGAATCTGCACTCATATTTTTGATGTTGTATGCAACTGGTATGAAGATCAGATCGGAATGAAAAGATCACTTTAGAGTTCAAAATGTAATTTGTGAACAACTACATAAATCCTTCATGACACAAAACTTGCATAAATGTCGTGTACATGTAAAAATTCGCATATATTTATTTTTCTCCCATTTGTCTGCTTATAGGAGCTATAAACCAGGTACTTCCTCCGAGAATCTTTTCCAACTTTATAACAAACAAGTAACACTGTGATTGACAGAGGAGAGAGAGAAAGCCATCCCACATCCACTATAGCTCTATTAGATAACTAGCACCAAGACTGATGGCTGCGGCTTCTTGGGAATTTGACTTAGTGATCTCAGAACAACAGGGCAAACGCTTTACTGTTGCACCGTTCAGAAACCCTTTCAATTTCTTTAAAATATAGTATATAATTTTTAAAACTAAAAATGATAGTTGCAAAAAAATAAAAAACTCCAACCTCCATCTCCCCTGACCCCGCCCCCAAACACGTAAATAACATTTATAAAGGTTTATTTCAAATGCTTCTGAAAAATAGAAGCTTTCTTCATAACCTCTAAGTAAAATCACAGGAACGTCAGACTTTATACCTCAACTAACTTCTATTAAATCTGAGCCACATAATGATCTGATACAGTTTGCTAGGTATGAGGGTTAAAATGGGAAACATTTTGACAACGCTGAATACTTATGACAATGCCCTTACAGCGTTATAATAGATTTATATATATTTTCTCACAAATTAAAATGAGTTCCATTTAAATTCCAATTAAAATGTGATCCTGAAATACCAAACGAGCTAAAAAGTCAGTTGTCATGAAATTCTAATGCTCAGAATTTGTCGTAATGCAAACTTATGTCAATGAAAAGTTGTCAGTTGACATAATGGGGTAATATCGACTTGACATTAAGCTGAAGGAAGAAGCTTTTTGTCAACATCACTGATCACTGATGCAATAAGCCTTCATGCTTATGTAGGTTTGCATTTTTAGCGATGTTAGAATTGTTGTGTTAAGTCAGCAAGGCAGTCTGTCATTAGGACGTCATGATTCGTATTAAAATAATCTATATTCATTTATAAATGCTTATGCAGGTTTATGTCTGTTGAAAGATTTATGTAGTTGTCATATAGGTTTTTCTAGGTGTGTTTCAACTGCATGTTACTCTTTGTAGGGAACAGCAACTTTGTAGTACATGGCATTAGTTTCTTGCTAATCGTTCTTGCTAACTTGGACTGCCTGGGTTTCAGATACAAACAAATATACCCTCCAATTTGTCATCTCGGAACTTATCATACTGAAGAGAAAAACACATGCTAGATTCCCCTTTCAGGAACTTCAAATGAGTTGTGGTATCCAGATCGGTTCACTAGTGTTAACAAAACAGCAGTTTATACGTCATCCTGGAGTTCAGAAACGTCCACAAATGGTTTGCGTGAGATTTTATTACAGTATGCATGAGACCAAACAATCAAAGTGGAGGTGCAGGCCAAAGCTCAGGGTATTAAGTCCAAATGAACAGGAAATGTCAGCGGAAAGGGATTTGAGGGTGCACGTTAGAGCTGCTGGGAAACATATTATTTACAGATTAGTCTGCTTTGTGTGGTCGGTGTGGTCTCCATAATCCACTGAGCTGAAGGTATAACTCGGCGTAAATTAAAAAAAGACTTGAGATTTGACACCATCAGTGGGAAAGTGAGGGCTTTCTTAAAGCCTCTAAAGTCTTCCAGTCTTTGCTGGAGAGTGTTCCAGTAGCACTGTGTACAAGCAGCCATTCACAAAGGCTTAACAGACAACATATCAGTCATCAAACATTATAAGATGCTTATGTAAATGCAGATGATGGATGTTCCGTCCACCTGTAATAAGCATCTACATGCCATTTGTTCAGCGATCGAATCAAAATTCTAGACTAGAGGCTAAAGTGTCCGGATGGCCACGGGGTACAGGAGGGACATGTGCTCGGCTCCTTTGATCGGCAGCTTGCGGCTGGAGTAGAAGTGGATGATCTCAGGCACGCTGTCGAACAGACAGCTGTTCTGGCCCAGGATGTACTTGTTGTCTTTGGTTCTTGACAGCTTCATGTGCATGAAACCCTGGCTGCTCCTGGAGGTATAATAAAAAATGCATAGTGAGACAGAGAAAAAGGGAAGAGGAGGCAAAGAGAAAAGGTTAAGAGGCAATAAAGAATAGACGATGATTCAATCTTGGCAGACAGACGTTCTTGAAGAATTTCAGCATCATGAATGTACAAATTCTTCAATCAAAATTATATATTATAAGGAACTAATTTTCAGACAGAGAAAATTAGACACAGAATTAGACACTTTCAGACACAGTTTTCAGTGAGTGTAAACACACTCACAAAAAAACAATTACCATTTCCACAAGCTTGATTTCTTTATTTTGTTAACGGTTGAGTTGGAAGTGAATTAAGAACAGCTTTAAGACTTTATATATATCTGTCATCACGGAAAAGGCCACGCACTTAAATTTGCATTATATAGAACTATATTTTAAATGTTTGCTGATAGAATTCAAAAAAACGACCCAAGACATCCATTATATTCAGATTTTTTTGCGTAATCAGGTTTTGTATTAATACATTCATATGTATGTGGTGGACCTTTAATGAAGAACAAACAACCCTTATTAAGATCATTTAAAAGATTCATAATTGATAAGATAAAGTCATCAACTTTGGACCCTGACCTCAGGTTATGGAGTTGAAGCAACATTGATTTGAGGGAGTTGACCAAAAGATCAAACTCTGAGTTGGTGGTCTCTCTAAATACTGACTAAAATCGGACTCAAATATAACACAAAAATATGAAATAACAGGACATAGGATGTCTGGCTGCAGAATATATTGATCTTGTCCAGTGATAGTTCTCTATCTATAAGGCAGATGTGATTATGGTATTGTGTGGTCCCTGGGACTGCTCCGAAGGTTTAAGTGAATGAAAAATGTCAGTGAGGGAAAGCCATTTGCTGGCTGGGGCTAACGCTGTGAGCGCAGCGTTCATGACACCGGCGTTTGATCACCGAGATAGCAGAAAAAACACCTGCGGTAAGAAAAGGTCCTGACCAGTCTATTTATCAGTGTGTAGCTTTAAAAAAAGGAAGAAAAAGTAACAGTGTATACACATAAACCTAGCTAGTGTGAGAAAGAACTGATGGATGAAGGGCTTTTAACCTTTACCCACCAGACATGGCTAAATAATAACCAGCGTTTATTTATGCGTGTACGTGCGTCTTGAGACAAAAACAGTAACACTACTCCAGTTCCCTCATGCACTATCACTGTTGAATTAGAGGTCAGTGTATCCCTCACGTATTTCCTAATTGCATTTACAAAGAAGGCTGCAAAGGGCTGTAGAATCTCTGAAGTACGCTCGGTGACGGATACAAATGCTGGAGAAAAGGCACAGCAGAGACACGGTGCTGATTGGAGAGAACGGATACATGCAGCATTTGCTATGTTAAATATAGCAGGCCTTAATTACGTGCATGCTCCTAAGAATAAGGTGCTTTACAGAAACGCCATTCCTAGAAACATCGTCTTTGAAAACCCTAAATTTTGTCCACGTCCCACTGCATGGTTCAGATGTCTTTTAAAATCCAAAGGTCCAGTAGTAAGGAGTGGTTTTATTCCATCAGTTAGTACAAATTTGCTCAGTTACATTGATTACTAAGGCAATCATTTGAACCTTATCTCTATCCTAATCTGTATTTGTGATTGGATGAATACCTGGACCAAAATTTCAAGACTCTGTACTGAAAAAAAAAGACATTCAAATACATTTTAAGTTTAAACAAGGATTTCTGAACCAGTCAAATTTGACTTCCATCCAAAATAATAAGATTATTCTGTGTAAATAAAACACCTGTCGTTCTAACATAATAAAATGTGAACCATAACACAAGGCCTCATCCTAATGCACAGCACATGCTGAAGCCATGCTGGCTTCGGGGTGACATTAATATTTCAGCAGGCTCAGATATGAAGCATTTACACCTAAAGGTCCCTGTACATGTAATGCCTCTTTGTGAAGGGTCCTGGCTCCTGCCTGAGTCCACTGAGAGTGTACAGATATATATACACATGATCTGCTATTACAATTCTCTGAAGTCAGAGCTATCATGAAATATAAATAAACTCCTCCATCACCTTCATCTATTTATTCTGATCCCTCCCTCTGGTTCGCTTCATTAGCCGGCCATCGTTAACCAAGGCTTCATCATCGTTAAAGGAAACGAGAGTCCATTTCGACAAGCCCCAGCTCTCCATGATGCTCTTAAACTTGTCCAGTGCAGGGAAAACCACTGTAAGACTAAATGCACTTGTGCTGATTAATCTCACCATCATGGCAGCAAGAAGGCTTAAATAGACTTAAAGAAAGAACTAGAAAACCTCACAATACATCATTATGGAGATTTTCCTTAGTGGCAGACTTGTATCTGATTATATCTAATCCCTTGAAGGCTGTGAGTGGCCATGCGCCAACTTATCTGATCGGGGAAGCACAAACAAAAGTGAAAACGCAATTTATCAGGGTGGCTGAGATGGGAGATATGCCAGCAATGGTTCCCGATGAAACTGGTGGCATTATCATTGTGTCCTTTAATTGGGTTCAGTAATTTCTGACCCTGGATTCGTTTCACATCTGAGATTTAGATAAAGGGTCTCTGCAGTACATGCTAGACTGGTGTTGTATCTCGTAAAACAAATGACTTGCAATTGCCGGTGAATATATGCAAGGAGCAAAACATGTCAGGGCATGCCACTATAGAAAAATAATCAACCAGTTATCGTTTCCAACCTTAGAGCTAATCTTCTTACATCACAGCAATTTGACAGAAATTTAGGTTATAAATGATGTTACAAAGAGCTGAAACTGGAGACGTCCTCCTAAATAAATAAAATAAACACCCTAAATAAACATCTCCTCACAAAAACTTGACCCTATCAACAATTACTGACATTTGAAATCATTTTATATGAAGCGTCCACGATTGTCTAAGTAGTTACTACATATACAATAACATGTTTGAACATTATTATAGAAAATAAATCTGACCAAGGTACAGAATAAAGACTGTGGTTTAATGACTTAACACCATGACTGATGTTACAAAGGCAGAAAATCTAGTGCAATGGACTAGAGAAAGTAAAGCAAACAAAAGATCCTGCCTATGTTTAGTTACAGTGTACACTCATGAATAGATGAATGTTAATCCAGGGCTATTTATTTTGTATTTAATAATGTGGAAAATTGCTTTTGCACACAGTCGAGGGCTATGACGAGATGAAGAATAAATTGATGTCTGTGTATGTTTTAAGGAGACTAATTTTAAAGAGATTTTCCTTTAAGACCTACATGAAAACAACAGTTTGTTAGTCAGTCAGCCAGAATATGTTTAATCACATGCCTAAATCATGACACACTAACATCACATCAATATAAATACACTGTGTAGCTCAGTAGTTCATGACGGTAAACCAGAGGCTATAGCTTTTTTTTTTTTGTTCAGCAACTTTGGCCTCACAGCTTCAATGCCAAACTAAATAAGCCCAACTTTGGGAACATGTCTTGGCTGATCCACTACATTTGTGGTCAGAGGGAAATTTATGGAAATTTTCCTGCTCTTTTTTGTTGATCTTTAAACTTGTACATAATTTTGGGTTTTGCAAATGATCACTTTGGCATTATATCACTGTGTTAAATATTCCCAGATTCAGTACCCATTAGTCCACCCATTAAACACAAACAGTACATACACTATATTGCCAAAAGTTTTGGGACACCCCTCCAAATAATTGAATTCAGGTGTTGTTTTTCAGGGGTTGGGCTCGGCCCATTAGTTCCAGTGAAAGAAACTCTTAATGCTTCAGCATACCAAGACATTTTGGACAATTTCATGCTCCCAACATTGTGGAACAGTTTGGGGATGACCCCTTCCTGTTCCAACATGACTGCACACCAGTGCACAAAGCAAGGTCCATAAAGACATGGCTGAGCGAGTTTGGTGTGGAGAAACGTGATTGTCCTGTACAGAGTCCTGACCTCAACCTGATAGGACACCTTTGGGATGAATTAGAGTGGAGACTGCAAGCCAGGCCTTCTCATCCAACATCAATGCCTGACCTCACAAATGCACTTCTAGAGGAATGGTCAAAAATTCCCATAAACGCACTCCTAAACCTTGTGGAAAGCCTTCACAAAAGAGCTGAAGCTGTTATAGCTGCAAAGGGTGGGACAACTCCATATTATATTCATGTGCATGTAAAGGCAGACATCCCAAGACTTTTGGCAATATAGTGTATATAAAGTACAGTCAAGTGCAAAGGTTTGCATACTCATATAACAAAGACGACAAATCATTTGAATGTATAGGTTAGAAAACTAATGCACTGATTCTAACAGGTTACTGTTTCTATAGTAAAAGCTTCTTCACAGGGACTTGTATGGTGGATGCTGAGCATGATCTAAGTCTAATTAAACGCAGCTTTAAGATGTGTTATTACTTAACAAAGAAAAACTTGTTCTCATTGACACATTGATGTTTTCCATAAGGAGTCTCCAGTGTCCAGTGGGAAAAAATCTTTAGAGCTTTGCATTTTCTGTTTTTATGGAAACAAGTCAAGGTGTTTCATTTGACTTATTAACTTTAAAAGACAATGGAACAACCTGATATACACCTGACATACAATGTCAGTTATAATGGGTTGTAGCATCATAAGAAGAAGTTGCTTTCGGCTGCTCCCTGTTCGGGGTCGCCACAGCGGACCAACTGGTCCACACAAAAACCTTGGCAAATGTTTTACGCCGGATGCCCTTCCTGACGCAACCCTCCCATTTTTCCGGGCTTGGGACCGGCACTGCATCCAGTGGCTGGGGTTGAGACATTGGCTGGAATCGAACCCGGGCCGTTTGCATGATAGGCGAGTAACCTACCACTGAGCCACCAATGCCCCGGGTTGTAGCGTCATAAACATTCCATAATATTGAATGTAATTATAATTAGAGTTCTTTAGTAAATTAACGGTAATATGTTAATGGTAATAATGCACCTCAGTCTGCATCATACCACCATTTTGTTGATTATTTTCCTATAAGCAACCCTAACCCTCTGCAAAAGTGGAACTCTTTCATTTTCAGTTCATTTTCTCCTTGTTTGAATCTTTTTCTATTAAATCAACTAGATGAAAACCGATCCATATAAAACAAAAAAAAAAGCACCGGCAGTAGGACATGCTGTTATTCCGTACTGCATTACTCACTGCTTTCATGACAAAAGGAAATGGTGCACACTGACAAACTGTCACTTACAAGCTGACCCAATATCTGTACTTTCACAGGAAAATGTATTCACGATAGTGAAGCGGTGATGCTCTAAAAGTGACTCTAGAGTCCTACTTTTATATTCCTTGCTTATATAATCCATTTATTCAACTGCATTTATATTCCCTCGCTTCATTTTTACACCATTACTACACTCAGTTCTTTCACCTTTACCTGGAACATTCTTCAACGAATCAAGAGCTTTATAAAGAAATTGATCCTGTCTCCATACATGCAAAAAGATGATGTGATTAAATGACTCTGTCCTGTGTGAATAAAACATTTGCTCCTTTAGTAGGGGAGAAAATCGCAAACTGTGTGTGACACAGAAAGCCCTCATCTTAATGCACAGCACATGTTGATGTCTTCGAAGTGACATTAATATTTCAGTAGGCGGAAATTTCAGTAGCGTTTACACCTGAAGGTCCCGTGTACATGTAATATGTATTCGTGTAGGGCATTTCTTCCAAAGCGAGGAATCAGATGATATGCAGACACATTATGAAAGAAATAAACTTCTCCATCACCTGCATACATTAATCCTCATCCCTCCACTGTCTTGCTTCATTAGCTGGAATCATTACTCTGAGCTTTCATTATCATTAGAGGAAATGAGAGCTCATTTCTGCAACTAGTACAAGCTTCCATGAGGCATATACAGAACCAAGTTTCTTTTTCAAACGCTCTCATCCCCCTCCTTTTCATCTCTATGTTATGTCTGAATAGCCATAGTAAAGGTTACTAAGACCATAATATGATAAGACAGGAGCAGAGCTTTTTAAAAATAAACTTTGATCTGTTCTGTCTACGTTTATTTCTCAAACTCTCTCTTCCTGCTTATTTTCATCATTATGTTATGTCTGTATACCCATAGAAAGGGTAAATAAACATGAAAGCAGGGTCAAACTCAGGACAGCATCATGTCCTCTCCGTCACAGCCTCGCTCCTGGTCTTTAATTTCAGTCCAACAGAAACAGCAGATCTGACCTCAGTTGTAGGTCTTTAGTCATAGCTGACATACAGTGTGTTGTATATGGAGCTAAGGTGTGTGTGATCGATTGTTAAATCATATAAAGTGTGTGCTACCAGTGTACAGATGTATTTTCTAGCCACTACTGATCCTAGTGAGTTTTGAGGAGATAAAACTTAATGTAATAACCAATTACATTAACTGACTGATATTTATGTGGATCAAATGTAAGCAGCCACTATAGTTAAAGGAATACTTAATTGTTGTAGAGCTTCATCTTGATTTTCCACGTCACCAGCATGATGGCATGTTTAATTGTTTATATGAAACATATCTTTTTGTAGAAATCTTAATGCATTTGTTAAATACGGACAATTAAGGTTTATTTAAAATATTTCCATAGTAATATACTGTAAGTTAAGGCCGTTGTTGACCACTGTCGGTCAGAATTTATATTAAAACCATTTTTGTGCAAGGTAAGGTGTCAATAAAGGTTTATATAAAATATCAGGATAAACTATTTTAGTAGAAGTCTAAAGGGAAAAATTGTTTGTTTTTAAAATTAAATTTGTAAATATATAAATTTTTAAACAATTTACCCTTAAAAAAATTAAAAAAATTTTTAACCTGTACTTTACTTATATTATTGTTCATTTGTCACATTCGAAGTAGACTAAAAGCAGATTAAAAGAAAAATAGTTATTTATTTATTGGTTGTGCATTAGTATAACATCCCTCACCACTTCCCTCTATCCCTCTCTCCCCTCACCCTCCTCCATCTCTTCCTGGTGAATGAATTAAAGGTGACACTGTTAAAGGTGATCATCTCTGTATATGGTCACAGAGACAGCCTGAACTAACCAGGGAGCCGTCAGCTTCCTTTACAAGAGAAAGGGCCTGGTGCAGCAAAGGGCAGTCGTTTTGAGAGAGCCGAGACTCCAATTTCTAAAAATGAGGCATGTCAGCAAAAATAATAAAATTGGCATAAGAACAAGAGATAAAGAGGACATTCATTAAAAGCTATGTAAAAGGGGGTGAGACATTTCCACAGAAAATGCTGAGGGTGCAGAAAACTATGGAGATAGGTAGAACATCAAATAATTATAGATGAATTGTTTAAGAAAAGAGAAGTTCAGCCAAATTTTCCCTTAAATACAGTAAACCAGTAAGACATGCTCAGATTTGCTGAAAGGAAGTTTATAGCCTTTAGCAAACCGAAGGTCAAAATAATCATACACATGCCTCAAACTGTGATTAGAGTTACTTTTGGACACAAAAATGGACAAGCCTTTGCACGATTTCTAATAATAACAGAATAAATATCATATAAATATCAAAATCCTCCCTTTTTAAATATAAAATTCTAATTTGTGTCTGAATTACTAAGTGTTTACCAGGACACTATTGTACCATAGCAATTTAAGGCATCCAACCTCCACATTAACCTGACCTCTGGTACAAAATGCTTAGGATTTCAGAGATGGACATTGCTGGAGTGTGGAAAGGTGAGAGTAAAGCACAGTAATTCAGGATTCTGCTCTTACTTGAGAGAGAGGGAGAAGTCGTTCTTGCTGGTCTCGCTGTTTCTCACCAGGTAGCTGGCCTCTTTACACAACCTCAGCAATGACTCAGCGTCCGTTCGACTGATTGCTCCATGATACCAGCTAAGAGATGAGTAGGACAGAGAGAGAGAGGGTGAGGGGGGTTGAGAGAACAAAAAAGTGTACCTATGAATATATTTATAACATGCATTTGTATTTTAAACATTCTTATAATTATTCATTCATTCATTGTCTACCGCTTATCTGAGCTATATTTGGGTCACGGGGAGCCTGTGCCTATCTCAGGCGTCATTGGGCATCAAGACAGGATACACCCTGGATGGAGTGCCAACCCATCGCAGGGCACACACACACTCTCATTCACTCACGCAATCACACACTACGGACAATTTAGAGATGCCAATCAGCCTACAATGCATGTCTTTGGACCGGGGGAGGAAACCGGAGTACCTGGAGAAAACCCCCGAGGCATGGGGAGAACATGCAAACTCCACACACACATGGCGGAGGCAGGAATCAAACCCCCAACCCTGGAGGTGTGAGGCAAACGTGCTAACCGCTAACCACTAAGCCACCGTGCCCCCCTTCTTAAAATTACTGAAAATATATTGCACTTTATAACAAATATTATAAAACCAAAACAAAGAAGTTCAGCCTCAGTATACTGTGTGCATTACATCATCATTGCATGTCCCATCACTATTCAAAGCTATTTTCTATAAAAAATAAGTCTGTGAAGGGATTTTCCCCAACCAGAATTGTTAAATTTTCATATAGCTCAAGGTAGGTTTGTGGAACGTCTGATTCAGACCTGAAGGAATATGCTTGAGCCAATGGTGGCAGGAACAACGTTAGGCAGAAACCCTAAGAGTAACCCATCCTCATAGACTTTAGGATGTGTGATTGTGACATTAACAGGGAAGGTCACATGAAAAGAATAATCACACTAAAGGAATGACCGTCAAAAATGGTTCTGGAAAAGATTTAAGTGACTCATAATCAGTTCCTTCCACTTGTTAGTCACTTAGGGTGTGACAAAATAATACATGTAAATGCAAATAACCTTGGAGACCTTCAGGGATTAATCTGATCTGCTTCATGATGAGGTTCACGCTTCATAATGAAGCACATCAGATGAGTGTCAAAACATCTTCCAGATTACAACGCAAGTCAATGTTGAAAGTACCTACAAATCTCTGTGGACATTTCAGGAACCTTTTCAGTAACTTCAGACATATGCCTTTTTCTTTTTTCTGAAATTGATTTTTTTTAAAAGAAGAAGCCTTTCTTTAGCTAACAAGCATTGACTACAAGCATTTGCCTAATAACAATAAACACATTTCCATTAGAGCTTTTCAGAACTAAACAGTTCCTGGAACTATCCTGAATGAGCACTTCACAGTTCCTGGGCAAGTTCCTAGGTAAGTTCCTGGTTTGTACTTCTTCTGTTTTAATGATTATGTACAGTTACAGAAATGTGTGTCGAAAATACAGGTACAATGATCAGAGAATCTAGATTAATGACCAATCATAAATAGACTATTAACAATTATAATTTTATTATAAGTATTATAATTTGTATATTTAAGTCTGATGTGCAAGTTGATTTGCCCATAACCCCTACAACTGCTGTAGTTCTCTTTCACTTTTTAGTCCTTAACATTTCAGATCCTCACTGAAAATGTGCTTTATTCTGGCAGTTTATTGTCATGAGAATGCTCTCTGAACATTGCATGGATTCTTCCTGTATCTCTCAAACACTCACAACTGGCTATCCAGTGGTATGGTAGGGTCGATGCGCTCGCCCAGTGTCGGCATACACTGCTCCACCGAACTCATCTTCATGTTGACCAAGCAGCCGCTGGAGTGACGCTGCGGAGGCCTCGATTTCCCGTCTTTCGTCGGAGACATCCTGCCTTTCTCCACCCCCTCGAACTGGACTGTGGAGCAAACACAAATACACAAGAGGTTATCATGACAGCACTGATTCCCAACAATTCTCCCCCTCATTGGGAAATGCATTCACAGAAAATGGTTAAAATTTGGCTTTGTTTAATTTTCATCAATAATCTGGATATTTTCCTCATGATACATGGGTTGAGCCACAGTACTGAAAGAGAAGGAAACAAGTGTGTTTTTCCCCCTCTAATATTTACCCAGCAATTTTTCATATCTCTTTTTGCATAATATATGTTTTGTTGTTGTACAGCATGTGATACCTTTACACAAATGCTTTTATACCTACATATCCAGAGATGTAGAGATCAGGGAAATATGGTTAAGTATTTCACGACATACGGCACACATGATTACATAAATCCAGTAACATCTTTTTTGCAATAATTGCACAATAATAATGTTCAAGGAAGGTAAATGTATAGACACTATTTAACCATCAAATTTAACCATCCTTGACATCAAAAAAACATCTCTATTAGTTTGTTTAATCATTTTATTGCTTCTCTACTGAGAAACAGGATGAACTGATCAAGATCCTGCTTTTGATTCTGTTTCTTTTTCAGCTAATGATGTACTACAAGAGAGACGAAAAATAAATGTAGTTCTGCTTCTCGACGGGTTATACTAACATATTATTTTAATCATTTTCATAAAGGTCATAAAGATATTTTATTTCCTGTGCTCATTAATTTTATTAATCTTGCACCTGGGGTAGATTACCATAAATAATTAAACCAAATCCAACCTCAGAATGTTGCGCTTAATACTTTTTCTGTACAGCTCACATTGTGATTTTATCTAGAATATTTCCACTGACTTTAAATCCTGAATACACCACTGCTATAACATTTGATCAGCACTGCAATGGCATCTTCTCAATTCTCTCTGATATGATGACACGGCTAGAAAGAACAAATTTCACAGCTGTAAACTGGTCAGTGGTCAGTGTAGTTCCTGTGCTCATTTATTTATATTTATTTCACAGAAACTGGGATAATGTCAAAATGTGAATATGCTGAGATGCAGAGAAAAAGATATCTTACTCAGGTCATTGTTGAACATGCTAACATCGAATATGGTTTTAGTCAACTAGAAATATTTAATTTATATCTTATATCAAGAAATATTTAAAAGGCATTAAGCACTAATGCATATAGAACATATTAAATGAGCAGTGTGTCATTTTTAGAGTAATAACACTACAAGAAAAAAAAAATTCTTTTGTAATACACACTTTACTGTAACACCAGAGCAGCACGCCATATCTTTCTACAGAATGCACTTTTGACGTGATGCCACCCCAGCAGGGGGCATCACACAGGAAAGTGGTACATGGATCTGTTTAATCTCCCTCTCACTGAGCTATAAAAATGACACAGACAGCTCTGCCATATATTCTATCCCTCTCTCTGTCTCTCTCTGTCTCTCTCTCTCTCTCTCTCTCTCTCTCTCTCTCTCTCTCTATCCCCCCCCCCACACACACACAATGCCTTTCTGTTCCACACTGCTTTAAAGAGCAGCTGCTTGACACAAAAGAAGAGAAGAGGAATCAATCGGACACCACTGTGTACACATGCCACACAGAGAGAGAAAGAGAGAAATAGAGAGAGAGAGCGAGAGAGAGAGAGAGAGAGAGAGAGAGAGAGAGAGAGACAGTGAAAGAGAGAGAGAAAGCAAGAGCAGAAAAACTGTCTCTGTTTAATCATTGAGCAAGCTCTTGCCAGTTGTCAAGGTTAAAAGCGTCCCACAGGCCCCATGGGTGTGTGTACAGTGGCCAGGTGTGTGATAGTGCAGGCTGTTGATCCAGCCTGGCGCTACCGGAGATAGACATGAGAACGTAATGTGGCAGAATAACCAGTAAATATACTTCTGCTTGTAAATGTACTCTTATCTTCCATCCAGCATGAGAACTAATACCAGCTGTCCAATACTTCTAACTCACACACACACAGACACACAAGCTACATATATACATATATACTTAAAATTTAATGTCAGTTTAAAAAAACAAAAAAACATATCAATGTTAATACCACGATTATGTATTTCTGAATTTGTTTGATTTCATAGAAACAGCAGCTAGTTGTTTTTTTTTCATATTAATTCTGTACATTTTCTGTAAATTAAAAAACTACAATTAGAATTTTGTGTACCACTAAATTAAGTTCGGCTGCCATTTGCTTTATCCTTAGAAATCTTGATGTATATCATGATTAATTTATATTTATATTGTATTTTGTGGAACATCTGTGAAAATTTACTTCCTGTTATCATTCACGCTGCAGCAGCCGTAAACTGACGTTCCCTCACCAACCTCATCTTTTCTTTCTTGAAGATAATAAGTTAGAAAATATGCAGCCTGTGTTTCCTGTTACAGGAAAATCGTAACTCATTCCAGACTTTAACATGGCAGAAAACAAACTGCTATAAAATGATGACACTGGAGACTCCTTACAAATCTTCACTATATCCATAACTCTGCATTTTTCTTTCTTAAATATCAACATGTCTTTTATTTATTACTAGACTGAATAGCTGTTGCTCAGATATATGTTTATTTAAAAGACAGCTCTCATTGTCATTAATCTCATTGTCACCACAGAATTACGATTTTTTAAAAGAATATCATGAGAGCCTTAATACATGTTATTTTCTGTGAGAAATCCTGAGATAGCAGTTTGTGCGAAGGCTCACATGAGAAAAAGCCCACGCTTCTTTCAGTCACACTCAACGCAACGAGTCATTTGTATTGGCTCACAGGTCAGGGGTCACAGGTCACAGGAAGTGCCTGCAGTCACAGATTAAAATGGGTGTCAGTCTCTTGTTGCTATAATGTGTACCATCTGCAGCCTTCAAAGAGTAGCTTTATTCACACGCTGCTTCATGTCCCCTTCACTTCCTCTCTCTTTGACGTTCTAGGGTGTGTGTGTGTGTGTGTGTGTGTTTGGGGTTGGGTGTTCGTGTGTATTAAGCCAGACTTTTAATACGTATGCAATACGTAAGCAAACTGATGTGTCTTGTTTGCCAGAAAGTGTATTAGCAATTTGATTCTCTCCTTTTCTCTTCAAAAACTCCATCACTGTAATTACTCTTAAATGGCCCTCAAGCTCCATACAGCACTTAATCGACGTTTAGCCTTGTGGCAAATACCGTATTACATCACATCCTCATACAATGTCAAATGAGAATCTGTTTGCCTGAGCATCTTGCACTGAGCTCTCCATATTGATCTGGCATTATCATACAAAGGGTTCTGGGAAAAGAACTTTTCACAGCAAATACTTTGACCCTGGCCTTGTGCATATAGAACAAAGCATATGGATCGCTTCAGTGGTATGAGCAGTTGATCCAGGGCATGAGAGACTTGTACTTAGATTTATACCACAACCCTGTTGAATTGCTGAATTGGTTTTGGCCAGAAGGTGTAGATTAACATAGAAAGACAACTGAATAATTATTGCATTGTGATATTTTCTGTAAGGAAGGGTTTGTTTAACATTTATGGAAGGAGTCTCCAGTGTCAGCACTTTTTATCCCGAGCTGGAATACTATTTATAGCTGCTGTAACATTCATTCATTCATTCATTCATTAATAAAATGGCAAATTGTGGTATAAGTGAAATAAAACACTTTAGAATAAGCTGATGGTGGAAAACAAAAACACGACTTATCTTTCCGAATCAGTCACCTCAATTTACAATACTGCCACTTTAACCTACGGCAGCCAACAAAGAGCATTAAAGCATTACACGGTCAGATTATTCACAAAGGGAAATGACACACGTATATTTCTAATAGTCTCTAATGTCTATGAGACAGCTGTATAAACACTTAAAGCTGTGAGACTGACAGACACTGAGTTTTTGTTTAGTGACTGAAGTGCCTATTTTTTTTCATAGTAAATGGTCAGTTGCTATGGAAACTTACTGGCTAAACTGTTTTCAGCATCTCAATGCTGTCATAAATGTCAAGCCACAATAGCAATACAATAAGCATAATAGACCTCATGTGTATGTGTGAGAACGGGACAGGAAAAGAACGAGGGAAATAACTAGGTGAATTAAGGCTGCTGTCCATTTGTCACTGGTTTGTAACTTCATTTGTCCGGTTGCAGAAATGTTCTCTTACATTGAATTAAAAAATAGGAAGAGAGAGAGAGAGAGAGAGAGAGAGAGAGAGAGAGAGAGAGAGAGAGAGAGAGAAATCTTCTGTTAAAATTTACCTGTATTATTTTCAATTCTTAGCTAACTAGCACAATGGACACAGTTACTTTTCTATGCTAGCAAAAGAGTGTACTCTGTTTAAAATGCTAACAACTTAAAATAGATGCAAATCTTTCAAATCTGGAAAAAAGGAGACTGCTATGACATAAGTTGTGAGGAAATTACTACAAATGATATTTAACATGGTATTGTTCAGGGCTTTAGAGACTATTTGCGGAAGAACTGAATGTATAGCTCGCATGCATATGACTAAGATAAATCTTTTGGCAAGCTAATTTGCTCTTCCAGCAAAAGAACGTGAGGTTCAGGCATACTGGTAGCTATGCTATAAGCTGAGATGTAGACACATTATTTACTAAAACATTTATCCTGGTATTATTCAGGAGATTATCAGAACAAATCAGCTAGTTTGTTGCTCTACTACAACATTTCAGAAATTGTGAGTTTTAGATTCTAAATAAATAAATAAATAAATAAATAATACATAAATAAATAAAAGCTTTATGACAACTATTACTAAAACATGGACTATAGATTCAGCATCACTGCACCATGCCTTGCATACAATTATCTGTATCGGTATTCTAGTCTTAATTTTCATTTAGTCATAAAGAATCAAAATAAAAATTGCAATAATGTACATATTATCTGATTTTGCAGACATACCCTCAAATAATTATGGCCCAGAAGTTGGAGAAAAAAACCCACCGAGTAATATTACCATGCAGTTTTTTTATCTATCTATCTATCTATCTATCTATCTATCTATCTATCTATCTATCTATCTATCTATCTATCTATCTATCTATCTAATCATTTATTTGTTATGAGAATATTTAAATAAACTTAATTAGCATATTTACAATACAACATTGGTTGAATTCTTATATCTAAAGCATTACAAATTAACCTAAAGCATGTTCCTTAATAATAAATGATACAGACAAACACTGGATAGAAAAGAGTTTATTGGCTAAGTTAATAACATGGTTATCATTCATTTCATGTCACTAATAAGCTGGCTAACATTGGTTACTGATAACAGACTGCACAGCATTTTTCCTCACAAGCTATAATCACTTTAAAACACAATTATATTTACTACCAACAGGACCACCATGAAGATCTGGCCCAGGACAAAATGTATGATTTTCCACCTACGTATTTTGATCAAACTGGTCTGTTCTTTACATCACTGTATCCACTGGTTTTCCCCAGTAAAGGAACTAGGACAACTTTTTCATGAATACCATACCCTTAGTTCGACTGTATACAATTTTGGTCTATAAATTATACATTTTTAGTAGAAACAGGAGTTCACCATTACCTCTGGCATCAAGCAATAGTGACACAACACAGACTTGATTGTGATTTGAATTAAAACTGTTGAAAACAATGAGACTGATCAGACATTCAGAGCGATTTTGCAAATGAGGACAAGATCTCCAATGAAATAACTAGTGTAACATCTTGGCTATTGCTAACAATAGCTAAGTGATATGAGACAATAGCAAAGTGATACAAGATTAAGAAATTTTGTAGAATTTCGTGATAGAAGAGCAACCTTTGCTTCTTTTCTCCATAGTATGTTGAAAGGAACATTAGGAGTTTGATTGATAACTTGCAAACAGACTAATTTGCTAACCATAAAAGAGAAAAAAAAGTTAAATGGAATGGAATTTAAGTTAAATTAGTCTGATCATATATCAATGAAGCATCTTCTGTACTGCAATACAATCAATAGTTCCTTCAGAAGTCAACAATGCAGTTGATCAATTATGCAAATTTGCATCTCGGCAAAGATGAATTTGCCATAACATTTCCCAAGCAAAAGTCTGTAATTATAGTGCACTGAACCGCAAAGTTTCACTAACTGAACCTTAATAAGAACCCTAGGGAAGAGTGAAAGAACAGAGCAGATCATTAAGAACAGAATTTGGCTTCACTTAAGCAGGTCATACTTCAAAATCCCTAACCAGCATTAAACACACTCTCCTCATGACCTTCCCTAGTCTTCTAAGTTAGACATCCAGTATTTGCTAGAGTCTGGTGTGTTTCATCAACAAACATGGCTATGTTTAACAGAAAGGGCATGTAAACAACATTCTTATTTTTTTTCAGTCCATTGACTTGAGAAAAAAAAATTATATATATAAATTATATATATATTATTTTGAAATAATATTTTGATCAATATACTGTAAAAATGTAAAATAAATAAATAAATAAATAAAATTCATTCATTAAAAAATCATGATGGGGTAAAAATACCACATGGGCAGAGAATAGACCATTCTTGGGTGTCCAAAATTAATCATCTTTTTTTTTTTATATTAGCACACCAATATCCCAGGACCTTTTGATATTTCCAGAACATGGTGGTTCCTACTGGAAATTCACTAGAATTGACTTCCTATGAGTCAACAGTTGACTAGATCAGTTCCAAGAGTCTCTAGATTTTTTTTTTGAGAATACTACAAACTGGAAACATGAGCCAGTCTGGGAAAACCCGATGAGGTGTGGCTGAATTCTGGAAAACTTATATATATATATTTAGGCAGACTGACAGTTTAACAACAGGCTGCTTTCAGATATTATCAGACAGCCAAGGCCAGGTTAATGTAGTAAATATAAAAAATAGACAATATATAAAATCAGTATCGTGGCACTTGTGTAAAAAAAAAAAAAAATTATAATATATATATATATATATATAAAAAAAATAAAATAAAAAAATAATATAAATATATATATATATATATATATATATATATATATATATATATATATATATATATATATATATATATATATATATATATATATATATATTCTTTCTTTTACTACATTAACCTTGCCTTGGCTGTCTGATATCTGAAAGCAGCCTGTTGTTAAACTGTCAGTCTGCTTAAATATGTCTAAAACCTTGCTTGCTGTTTGCTTTTGGCTTCTGGCTTCCTGTAGCTGGCCACCTCAAATTTGAGGCCTTGATGCTCACGTGCAAGACCTTGTCTGTAACAGTAAGCCTCTACCTCAACATACTCCTCAGAGTTCCTGCATTCTGCAATCTGTTAAAGACTGATACCTGGTACTGCCTACTTAATGAGGCAAGATGTCCCTTTCTAGTACCTTCAAACTGATTCTCCCTTAGTGGTGGAATGAACAACCAGCCTCAATCCGAACAGCAGAATCTGTCAAAAAAAGGCTTAAAAACACAGCTCTTTTGTGAACAAGTATTTAACCTCTAACTTGTCCCCACTCCAAAAGAAAAAGAAATTACACTTAGCACTACTTGTATTGTCCTCTGCTTGATATATCGCTTTGCTTGTATTTCCTCATTTGTAATTCTCTTTGAATAAAATCGTCTGCAAAATGAATACATTTAAATAGCTACTTGCTGAAGCAAAATGAAGCACTTAAGTCTAATCAATTCAACTGGCTATCAAAGTATCTGCTATTCGCCTGTGCCTTTAGATCATCAGCAAAGCAAATTAATCAACAATTATATTCCCATGAGTGAAGACATGAGTTTGCCATGAGTGACTTCTACCTCAGCTGATGAGACCAATGTGGATCATTAAAGTGATTTATAAACCCATTGTAAACTTTTACTTCTTTCAGTTGCACCTATAACTTTATTTGTGATTGAGCAGAATTTCATTCTGCATTCTATACTTAGTCCAAAATGTCATTTAAGCAAGTGAAGGGTTTTCCCAGGCTACCACACATATTTGAAGTTTAGGTATTTCACGGTCAAAAGCTTATCCGGCAGACCGCAGAGAACCTAGACATTTTTATCAAGGATACGTCTGCATGCTGTGAGGTGGCATTTCAGCAGCCAGTTTGCAGAGTACAAACTTATTTACTTTAGATGTACAGCTTGCCAGCTGGATGACCTCATAAATCTGGAATGTAATGAAAACACAAGAGTGAATGACCATCTTTATATCAGGCTTATAAGAAAGCGGCTTAAAACTCGACGAAGCACTCGATCTGTGACAACCCTTTAGACACAGGGGAGACAGTTCACTGTTTTCATTCTTCGCCTCGCTCTCAATTTCAACCTTCCCTGACACTTCAGTGTTCTCATTCTCGTTCTCCCTCCCAATGTCAACTGTCTCTGACAACACTTAAATCTGGAGTCTTCATTCTATTTTCTCTCCAGAGTCTTCTTTTTTTTTTCTCCTTTTCCCACCAAATCAGAGTGTCTGCTCACGAGGCTACCGCTTGTGAGATTATTATGTCTGTGATAACAGCTAAGGCAATGTTAGTATTAAAGTTATGCAAGTGCTTCACAGAGAGCCTTATTTTCCACTTGATCCTACAGAACGTACAGAGGGAATGAGTGAAGGTTGGAATGAGTTTTGGGATAGATGTGGAGGCCTGACAGTGTATGTGAGCCAAAAAAGGAAGGGCTTTGGTAGAATATAGAAAGAAAGTGAACATTTAGTGAACAGTTGTTGCTGTATATAAGTTTATTTAAGGTATCAAGTGTACGTGACTGAGAGGAAATGGAATCCCTTTATCAGATCAAGCCGTCAGTCAGAGATTGATGGACGGCTGTAAGCCCCTCCTACCAGAGACATCTAGCAGGATGAGCCTTCAGAGTGGTGGGAAACGAAAACACAGAGGTCAAGTATCACAAATCACTGGACTGTCTGCGGTATCTCCAAGGACAGAAATGAACACCGACTAGACAATTAATGGATTCTGCTCAAATGTCAAATCAATTACGAGGCTAAATAAGGAGGTTAAGTATCATCATTTGACTTTTTGTATTCCTTATTTCATGTTTTCCCCATGGCCAATGGAAGGGTCAAGCTTAGCTTAAGAAAAATAAGTTTTAAGCACAGGCAAAATTATGTTTAGGTCTGAGGTCAATAATTGCTCTGATTGAATTTTGAATCCATTTATAACGAAGTAGTAGAATTAATCCAGCAATTACGGGGGTTGCTATACTATAAACACCAAGTTTCAGCTTGCCATACAGCTCTATGTCAAGACAGACATTTTGTAAATAATCCTGTAGTTAGAATTGGATTCCATTTTCTTAATAATTCCTGTTCTTGTCACATCAATCACAGAAAACCCCTCAGAAATGTTCCTTCAGATTATTTTCCCCAAAATATATTTCTTGTAATGAATAAAACCCAATGACAGGATGATCATTTTCCAATAAAACCTAGCCCCAAAGTGTTTTATTTCACTCATACCATATTAACCAATGATGAAAATGTCTTCATACACCAACAATGACACCAGGTACTTCTACTATCTATTTACAGTTCCATTAAATGTTGTGGAATGCTTGTGAAACAATTTTGTTCGTCACTTAACAGCTATACACGATCTATCCCTCACCAGCCTCTCTCTTTTCTCTCTCTTGAAGATAATCATAGAAAGGAATGTAACACACAGTGCAATGTCCTCTTTCCTGAAGAATTTCCTGTGTCGGAAAACAAATTTCACAGCTTTACCTGTCATTGTTAATAAGCATTGACATTGGAGTTTCCTCACAAAATTCACTCTATTACCAACCAGAGAACTCAACAGCACTGTGGTATAAAGAATATTATTATACAATATGTATTTCACATTCAGGAATAAAGGCCTGAAAAGTTTTGTTAATATTAATATCTTAATCCGTGAGTATTTAACTATCATGTGAAATAAACCATTTACATTTCTAGCATTTGGCAGACACCCTTATCCAGAGCAACTTACAATTAATCTCATTTTATACGAGCAATTGAGGGTTAAGGGCCTTACTCAAGGGCCCAACAGTGGCAGCTTGGTGGACCTGGGATTCAAACTCACAACCTTCTGAAACCCACTATGCTATGCACTGATGCTACGCTCATGCAGGAAAATGAGACTCTTTAGAATGCAAGTCAGTTTGTAGTTTTAACATAAGAACCTTGTACGGTAAGTAAAAAAAATAGATTTCTATATTAAACTCAGAAATATTTTCAAGAGCGGTCAACTTCAATGGTCTTTTCACAGGTACTAAAATGCAATGACTCAGCATGACTCGATTTCAGATGCTACCTGAACACTGTGGGGGAAAAAAGACGACTAGAAAAGAGTCAAATACTAGTATTTGTGGAAACCCCTAACACACACCTGCTTCTAACTTCACACTTCACATTGTAACACTTAACATTCCTACATACAAGACAGAAAAAGATGAACCAGGCTTCCATGGGCTCATTTCGTTATTAAGCCCGCTAATTAATTCTCATTTACTAATGGCACTTCCATCACATCAGCCCACTACTCAGTAGAGAAGGGCATTAGTAATTCAGCGCAGTATTACCGGGCTTTTTCAATTAAGTATTCCCCATTTGACTGCTAACATGATTAACAAGTTGCCGTCTAGTTGCTATGCTGGTCACAGCTTACCAAACCGCTTTACCTCATGAATTCAATTCACATTGCAGTGACGTATTTGAACGACTTCTAAAAGTATACCAAGGAACTCAGACAGGAAGAAGACATCTCTGCTGAATCGGGAAGCCGCATCCAGCATCAACATGCAGTCTAATGAATGAGACACCAAAAAAAAAATATAAAAATAAAAATTAAAAAAAAATATATATATATATAATTACATATATTATATATATAGATATATATATATATATATATATATATATATATATACACACACACACAATATAAAACAAAATGCAAACCTCTATAGACTGAGGCCTGGCGGTTGAGGTCTCTGAATGAAATCTGGATCTCTTTTAATGATAGCGCCTTGTATTCTGTAGAGACAAGCCTGAGAGATGACGGTGAGAGAAAAAGATGAAATTCCAGACAATTAATTCGCGTTAGGAAACAAAAGGCTCTGGCTTTTCATTTCAGCCAAACAAAGGGATTGTCTGCCATTCATATGCAGATGTAATTTCTGTCCTGTCAACTAATGTTCAGAAATTAAAACCATGTTATACTAATGAGGACGGATGACTGGATCAACTGTAGAAAAGGTGAAATCAGTCTCAATATAGTTGTTTAAAAAAAATAAAAGAAAAGAAATAAAGAAATTCTGCGGTGAAAAAATTACCAGGAATGTTCCTCAACCTGTGTTACATCTTTGCTGCTTAAATGCAAGAGCATCACAAAGAAGATTTCATAACAGATGGTATAATGAGAAAATCATAGCATCCAATCATAGCTATCCCACCTAAATTTGACCTGGAGGTTGAGTCCATTATTTTATCCGCTATTGTAATTCCACTACAATTTCTAGTATGGAGGAAAAGCAGTTCACAGCCCCTCAATTTTCGAGGGAAATGAATGTCTAGCACTGACTCACTAAGCATGTTTATTTCACACCTGACCATAATGGAATCATTAGTGCTATAAAAAGACTCGAGCCAAATGAGGGTTAAAGGAGAGCTGCTTCTGTAGCACGGCAAGCTCGCTTTGGCCTTTTGTATCTTGAAATAAACAAAACTTTCAATCAAACTGCAATTTCTCAGTGTTTACTGTGTGTAACTCTGCTTAATTCATATTTAGAAAGAACTTTAAGAGCTATTGTGGCTAAATAAACTGTGACAATTTTTACCTATGACTCAAAGAAGAAGAAGAAGAAGTTGCTTTCGGCTGCTCCCTGTTCGGGGTCGCCACAGCGGACCAACTGGTCCGCACATCAACTTGGCAAATGTTTTACGCCGGATGCCCTTCCTGACGCAACCCTCCCATTTTTCCGGGCTTGGGACCGGCACTGCATCCAGTGGCTGGGGTTGAGGCATTGGCTGGGAATCGAACCCGGGCCTTCCGCATGATAGGCAAGAAACCTACCACTAAGCCACCAATGCTATGACTCAAAACAACTGTTTTCTCTGACATCATTATCAATATTGATACAGTATAAAGATTACAGTAATTCATCTTACTCCTATGCATCCTACCAAGAACAGGGATACCAATACTGGTGTCAAACTGATACCTCGCTCAGTTTCAACACATCAAACAATGCCTGGGTTAGAAAACATGTCTACAGAAATCTGGCCCAGTTCCTGACATTCGGCTGCTACTGACAAAGAGGGATTCTGTTGCCATTCTTGTACAGCTGTACAGAAGCGCCTTTCGGGAGTGAATATCACTTAAAGACCATAGAAATGGCTTTGGCTTACAATTGCCTCGATCAGCTTTGCATTTCCATCATTAAACATCTGACACTAACTTCAACAGGAAATGCTTCGTGTTAAACATTATACTCGTAAGTCGCTCAAACATTCCTGGTTACACAACCGTACTTGACTACATAGTGCACACTTATAGAATGAACATTTTTTATAATCTGATGTTACCCAGATGAGGATGGGTTTTCTTTTCATTCTGGATCCTCTCAAGGTTTCTTCCTCATATTAACTCAGGGAGTTTTTCCCTTTTCAACTGTCGCCTCTGGCTTTCATTAGGAATAAATATACATTTAAATGTTTAATTTTATCACTCATATCCTGAATTTTTGTTTCTGTAAAGCTGCTTTGTCCATTGTTAAAAGTGCTATACGAATAAAACTTAAGCAAATTGATTTGCGAATAAAACATCACTCTTTAGTGCAACCCCACTCGATCAATTACTGTAGCTAGCAAAGGAACTTCATAAACTAAAAACAATTATCTAACATTATAAAATGAACAAAAGCTAAGACATATGCAGTTTTCATGGTTACATTGTGTTTCATGTACCAAGGAAATGGTACACTGGAGCTTGGAATAAAGTCACTTTCAACCTCTGTGTATTTGAGAATAAAAAATCATGGATGCCACCATGGTCCTCTTTTTTTTTTTTTTTTTTTTTTAGCAACAAGCTACCCAGGTGATTGTGATAAATATAAAGATGTGTATTTTCCTCCCCAAAGCAGCAAATTTTTAATTGGTGTTAAACCTATAAGAAAGGATTAGGTCTGTACGTTTAGTGAGATGAAGCAAAAAATTGGATATAAAGAAGAACTCATTTAAAGTTAACAGGTGCTACTTTGTTAACTGTTGATGCTCTGATGTGAGCAGCCATGTTGATTTAAACCTAGGTCTAGAATTAAGTTAAATCCTCTAGCAAAATACTAAGTAGGTTACACATTTCAGTATCCTTATCTGTATCTGTAATAATACCAAAAATCATGCACTTCTATTCATACTCTCTCTGAAAGAGAGCTTCATCCACATCCAAAAAAAGAAGTGTAAATATCAAGGGAGGGCAAAATGTTTGTCACCATTCAACATCTTTTTTTTTTTTTTTTTACAGAAGAAAAACTGATCAAAGATTGAACACAATATTGGTTGAACTGTCGCACATCTTCCTGACACAACTCCTGTATTTCCTCTGAGGAGGTTGAGAGAAATAGATCAACTTACTCCTAATCTCTCGAACTGGACTTTGGCCCAGATCAATCAAGGTTAACTTACAGCCAGTCGACATGCTTAAATCCCCACGCATCACTCAAAGAAACGGATACCATTCCATTGCCTTCTGCCACATAAATCTTGATTTAGTGTCGTCTCCAAGGTCGACACAACACGGTGCTCTGAGAGAGATTTTTCTCTCATCAGGTTTTTGACAGGAAGATCAAATGAAGGCCATGATTAACAATAGTAACTTTTTTTTTAACACAGGATACAACATTTTATGTGGAAGAGGTTGAACATAGAAGCTGGGTTTCATGTGAGGACAAGACATCTGGTACACAACTGTTTCAGATCATATGTCTTGGGGCAGTAGAGAAGGCTGTAATCTCCTGAGGGAAATCGCTGGAAGTGTATTTTCCCTGCATGCTGAAAGCACAACAGAGGAACCGTCTGGAAGTTTAATATCATGTTACAGTAGAGGTGGCTGACTTTCCACCAATAATACTAAATGTCCTCTGGAACGAAAAAAAAGAAAAAGGACAATATTACCAAAAGACTTAGGTCACCCTTATCTGCAATTACACTGTACACAGGTTAGCCAAATACCATTAAAGTAAATGAGCTGATTTCAGTAACACTGATGCCTGGTGATTTTCTGCCTCAGAGAAAGCAGGTGTTCACTATCAGAGAAGAACATTAATCACACACCAGCCCATTAACTTTATCTAGACATACAAGGGACATATGTTCACAGCTACTTCACCCAAAACAATGTGTTTTTTTCCCAAATTCTTGCTATACAAATAGGTTTTCTCTTTATCGGAAAATGCAGATTTTGCACTGGCTTGAATTTGCATACTGGATCCTAATTGGCTCCTCTATTTTATGATGTAATAACACTCAACTGTTAGCTGTTTAATATTAATGAAGATTTACTGCAGTAACACTTTTCTTCCCTCAAACAAACAACCAAATACAGTGGAACCTTGGCATATGAATTTAATTCGTTCTGGAGGTGAGTGTTTAAGGCAAAAATAAGAAATAATGTAAATGTGGATAATCTGTTCCAGCCACCCAAAAATATTACCAAATATGACCAATGTGAAGCGTATGGCTGCTTACAAAGAACTGACCCAAGCCAAGCATTCCCTGCCAAGGTTCCCCACAGGAAGTCGTGCCACCAAGCCTGGGCTAAAAATAGAACAGACCACCCACGCCACTGATCTGTCAACATAGCTTTTGAATTTGAAAAATCACATAGCTTTCGAACGCATGCCGAAGGCAACGTTGGTATCGTAAAAAAATCGTAAAATTAATAAACTCGCTTCGATGGGCTTCGTTTGGCTTTCCATTGTTTTGAACAGTTCCTGGACGTATGCGTAACTTTGTCGGCGTTTGGTTCGGTTCGTTAGTTTGCTGAAAATACTTTGTATGCTGATGCAAATTTCTTGCAAAATTTCAATTCTTAAGGGTGAAAATTCGTAAGGGAGGGCATTCGTATGCTGAGGTTCCACTATAACATTTTATAAGGTTCAGTGCTATGTTACAAATTACTAACTTCAGGTTACATGAAATAAAACCTGCATGTGGTGTCTTATCACTTTGAAGTGCATTAGTTTCTTATACCAGTATAGTGATAGTGAAGTGTTTTATTCCTTTTATACCACGGATATACTTTTATACCAATTGCAATTTTTCATTTATTAATGACCGTCGATGTGCTTTATAACTGCCTATAATTAAAGTTGATGTTAGTTCCTGTTATCACATATGCCATAGCAGCTATAAACAGCTTTGTTTTCCTATAGTGAAGTTAATAAGCAAAAAAACACAAAATCTTCTCCTGAAGACTTTCCCCATGCTGGAAAATTGGTTCTAAAACACTGACACTGGAGTCTCCTTCCATAAGAAAATGTACACATCCTTACAGAATGCTTATCCATATCCGTTAAATAACAGCACAATTTTTAAATCTGTGTATTCCTATATGTGGTGCATCCATGACTGCTGAAACAGCAGTTGCTATAGAGACAATAACGTTTTAGAATAACGTTTCTGCTGTGTAGTAAAAACCTTCTAAATAATCAGAAGCAAGAATTCAACAGCACTGTGGTATAAGACACTATATACACCATCTTGCACCTTTAAGATTAGTTGGTTTGCCCTACTGTGGGAACATTTAAAGGTTACAGTGCTTCCCTTTCAGAAAAGGTTTCAAGTAGAACCTGAGCACCTAAGGAACCGTTTTAGAAGAGCGCAAGTATGCTGAAGTATGAGATAGCATGAGAAACACCTACAATCAGTATTACATCATAATGAAACATCATATCATATCACAACATCATAAAAACAGGCCAGACTTCCAGGTCCAACTCTTCAACTCTCCTTTCAGCTGCTTTCCCCCAGTTTATTGGATGTAGCAGCCATTCACTATGTTATTGGAGATGGAGGAATGAAGGGATGAAGTTGAGGGTCAGACCCACCCTGGTGGTGCTGCTCACTGCCTGAGGCACTCTGTCCAGGGGAGAGCTGGGACGCCTGCTGGGGAGCAGGAGGAGCCTCAACCACCTCCACCAGGGGGGATGTAGTGCTGAGCTGGCCAACAGGAGGAGGCCACGGGAGGTCCTTTATCACTTTAATCTCTACTGCAGGGAGGCAGAAGAACAGAGAGAGAGAGAGAGAGAGAGAGAGAGAGAGAGAGAGAGAGATACACAGAGGGCGAAAAGCAATAGGAAGAAAAATACAGCAAAATAAAAAAGAAGGTTTTTAACAGAAAGAAAGGTGAGAAAGAAAGAAAGAAAGAAAGAGAGAGAGAGAGAGAGAGAGAGAGAGAGAGAGAGAGAGAGAGAGAGAAAAGGAAAGAAAGAAAGAAAGAAAGAAAGAAAGAAAGAAAGAACAAAACAGCAAAGAAAGCAATGGAGAGAGCAGATATTACCAAAATGAAAAGATGCCAGAGACAACATAAATAATGCCAGACGAGAGAGAGATAGAGAGAGAGAGAGAGAGAGAGAGAGAGAGAGAGAGAGAGAGAGAGAGAGAGAGAGAGAAAGAAAGAAAGAAAGAAAGAAAGAAAGAAAGAAAGAAAGAACACGGGGAAAGGAGGAAGAAAGAGGAGGATAAGGGAGGGAAAAGAAGGAGAAGAGAAAGATTGTGAATGAGTGAAGGAAAGCACTACAGATCAGTTAAAACATGGTTAGATAAAGGGCACAACAGTATGATGTTAGAAAACAGGAAGTGACCAGGAAAGGAAATGAAGGAAACAAGAAGGAAGTGCTCCAGGAAAACCGCCCTGGAAGAAAAGGTAAATTATCACACACGTCTTCGGGATGATGGCTGGAGGATTAACCAGTATTGAGCTTTAAAACTCTCATTACTCTTTAGGACTTAACATCCGAGACATTTCCTAATAACCAAGCAGGGAGAGAAAGAAGGATTCCTCAGAGGAGTGGACATGAGGACACAGAGTACACACCTGGATCAAAAGTGCAAATGAGGGCTTTTTCTTTCTCTTCGTGTCAATAACATCCTTTCAGTGTGTTTACTGTGCTAGCTAATAAAAGTACAACATGATACCACCAGAGAAAACATGCTAGCTGACCAGTCTCATGTCTCAATTAATGAAATAAGGTGACACCTGCCCATGGTATTGCTGTAGTCGTTTAGAAAATATACGCAAACTATTAGCCTAATTAAGAGCTCCAGCAGGATACCAGTCCTGATAGTTTCAACCGAATTCTGTGTGAACCGTCTAATGAAATAAATCTATTATGATCCCAATGACCAGCAGAATTTAACCCTTTTTACCAGTACACTGGCATTCCATTCCACTGGAAGAGTGGAAATGGACTTTTTCAATCAGTATAAACAAATGAATTATTTTTATCTCCACAAGTCTGATATAAAATGAGTCAGGACTCTGTTGGCTTTCAGTGTGAGATGTGCGTTTTTCCCTCTGGTGGATAACCTTACACAGAATTTTAGTGGTTGAAGATAATGCCTTCATGCACTCTGGGCATCTCCAAGAGCAGAAATGGTTTTGATATCAGTGTTTACTTTGAAGATTTGTGTGAAAAAGGAAAAAAATAACCAGTTTTGGAACTTTTCTATGAAAATATCCCCCCTAGCATGCTAACTAAAAACAGAAATCCTTATGAAAAACTACAAATTCTTAAAGGCTTGAGTGACTACTTTCATATGAGCTTCATATTAACCACCACTGTAGATGGTGACATGACAAAAAAATTCAATGCTGAACAACAAAACAAGCACAAATTCTATTTTTTGGCCTCTGCTGAAAGAGTTGAGTGACACACAACCTCTATTTTGTTGACTGCAGCATTGACCCCTGTTGAATTTTGCAAGCTAATAAAACACCTCCTCCAACACCAAATTATGTACTCGTCCTTGTCCTCAGCCCCAGAGGTGACTCACTCGAGCTGCACTGCAGTCTTTGCTAATAAATGAAGCTACAGCTTCCACAAGATGACATGAAGACGTGCTCTACTGTCAGCATTTTCCAATCACATCCTCTCAGAGACGGCCATGAAGGCCACCATTAGAGAGCAGCTAGCTGGCGATGACAGCCAGAGGAGGATCAGCGTTATCTCATCCCTGCTGGCGGATCGGGAGCCGAGTCGCTAAGTCACAGAGAGGTCATTGGCTTTGACAGCTAATATAATAAGTTTCTCTACAGCAGGGTGAAGTAAAGGGCTGCCACAGGCCTGATTAAAGTGCTAATTCTCATCCGGTGCTGCAGATTAGCGAGTAATTGTTTTGGGAGAAGAGAGCTCGGGTCGCTTCTCCCTTTAGGAAGGATGAGAAGTCAATTCGCGCAGGTAACACAGCCTAGTTGACACAGTAATAAGAAGAACTGTCACATCCCTAACTTTTCTCCATGGAAGCTGAAGTGAATCAAGCGGCGATGTTTCACACCCTACTAATGCGAGTTTCTGCTTTCCAGGAACGTGTTTCAAGACATCATTGTGCCTCTTGGCATTTGTGCTAAATAGTGTGAAGTCTACAGTGCAGATAGGGTGCGTAAAGGATGTGAAGAGAATTTTTTTGAGTTTCGTGAGCAACAAACAAGCACCGCAGCACCAAAGGAAAGCACCAAACACTTCCGATAAGGGATTTAAAAAAGTACACTTTGCTCTTTTTGTGAGCTCAAGGTGAACTTAAGCACTAAAGCACTTCTTCAAATAAAGGATGTGATTGATCTCACAACAGTACATAAAAAATAATGGCAGCAATATTAATTCGTGACATTTCGCTGCTATTTACAAAGAAAGAATCCAACATAATGAAGTCGCAATATTTTCTTAACTCTGCCAGCGTCACACATATGAATCATTGAGGTAAAGTGTTACTCAAATCTGGCTAGCGTCTTCAAGTTTTGTCTCAGTGTGAGGTAATTCCTCACTTTATGATTAATAAAAGCATCTGTGGTGTTTTATCTGGTCACAGGAAAAAATTCGTTCAGCCTTTAGTCACAGGCTATGAATGACTACATAAGGTTCCTAAACTTGTACAACCAGCAGGTACAATGTGAACTGGAGAGCCATTATCACATGCAGGAAAATCGCTGACATCTACCCATAGAGTCCCTAGGTTTGTCTTATTGATTTTTAAATCAATAAGTGTTCACCAAATCTATTGTTCTCTGGACCCACTCCCACTTCTTCACTCTTACAAATAAAGGTTCTTAAATAGTTCTTTGTCAAGATGTATGGTTCTATGAAGAACCTTTAACATCCATGGAACATTTCCATGTGGAAAAATAGCACTTTATGGCACAGAAAAAAATGGGGTTCTTTTAGGAACCATTTACTGACAGGTTCTTTGAGGAACCAAAAAATGGTTCTCCTATAGCGTCACTGCAACTCCTTTTTGGATCTCTCTTTTTGGTTATTTTTAAGACCAATCAGCAAGCAGTTGCTGTCCAAAATGCATCTGTAGTCTTTCACAAAACATGCACATTATAACACCAAATCTGGAAAGATTTTTCTTGTTGTGACTAAACTGGTGCATACCAGTGTATATAACTTCTTTTTTAACTTCATTTTCAATCGTTTTAATCTATCATTTGAACCTAAAATTAAATAAATAAATAAATAAAACAGAAATGCAAGTTCCATGCTTCTCCATCAACACCTACACCATCTGGAGACAAACACATTCATGCTGGGACCGAAGCACAGTCCTCATTTATTTAAGAACTGTTTCCATCACTCTTTTGTCTCACATATTCTCTCCATCCATGCATCAGCTTCAGTTATTATTTGAAATCTGAAAGCCCTTGGAATAGTGCTCAAGCATTTCCTATGAACATAAGAACAGAATGAACATAAGAACAAATCACACCTGAGTGATTCAGAATCTCAGCACATTCATTACTTTTCTCTTTAATATATTTAAGGCAAAAACTATTCAGAAAGCAACTCATATTGCAACACAAAGCAATATTATTAGTACAAGGACAATATAAATTACAATACACAGTTGCTTCCGGCTGCTCCCTGTTCGGGGTTGCCACAGCGGACCAACTGGTCTGCACAACAACTTGGCAAATGTTTTACACCGGATGCCCTTCCTGACGCAACCATCCCATTTTTCTGGGCTTGGGACCGGCACTGCATCCAGTGGCTGGGGTTGAGGCATTGGCTGGGAATCGAACCCGGGCCTTCCGCATGATAGGCGAGAAACCTACCACTGAGCCACCAATGCCCCATAAAATACAATACACAGTACAGTGTATAAAAAGAGGTTTGGGAATCAGATTCCTACACCAAGTTTGCATTCAGTGCAGTGTAGCCATAAACCAAGAAACACATCTAGTTGGCCAGTATAATAAAAGAGACAGTGTGTAACTGTAGCTACACGCATTGTGAATATCTCTTCTGAACTTTGGCTGAGCTCACCACCAAGGCACCAGAACCTTGCGGATCAGTTAGCTTTACCGGGCACACACTGGCACACTGTCCTAACTTTAAACCAATCTCTAGCCAGCTTGCAGTTGGGACACACTTCATGTGTATACCTTGCATCATGTTCCCGAAACTCTCTAGCGGCCAAACTCACTGGAGGATGCTATTCAAGTCACGGTGTCCTGATTTCAGCCTTTTTTTTTTTGAACTACAGAAGTAGGACACAGTTGGCAGAGGAACACACTCCATTTCACACCTTCATCCATGCCTGACAGAGCCTTAATTAAGACACACTGACAACTCTACAGAGAAAAAAAAACAGCTTGATGTCAACAGACTTAAGGTTGGCTGAGTTTGTGCAGACTGATGTGGGTGTTATTAGCAACTGTGAATAAAATACTCTGATGTTATTTCGTGTAGGATGAGAAGGAAAAAAAAGTATAAGCAGTAGACAGACACGTTAGAGATAGATGGCAGTTCCAACTTCAATCTTGATTGCTGTGCTAACGTGGAGGTATTAAGCCATATTTGAGCTGGATTAGTTGTACGTGCCAAGCTTCTAGACCAGTGATTGTCAACTGGCAGACTGACAATTTCAGCCCAGAGAATATACATGTTTTTTTTTTGGTTCAGCAAGTCTAATTTTCAAAATACAAACCGTCTTCTGTTACAGATTATCTGTTCATCATCGTACATACGACTAGCTACAGGGCTAGAGATATTTGCTTGGAAAGATAAAAGATCTCAACGACTTTCATAGATTTTTTTATTTTCACTTTCTGGTCTGATGAGCAATCTGTATTTTTTAAAGACTATAATGAAATCAATAGAATCTCATTTCTTGAGTTCATGACATTTTTTGTTTGAATTTTGATATGATATTCAATTGTCTTATACACCGATCAGGCATAACATTATGAGCAGTGACGGGTGAAGTGAATAACACTGATTACCTCCTCATCATGGCACCTGTTAGTGGGTGAGCTATATTAGGCAGCGAGTGAACATTTGGTCCTCAAAGTTGGCAAGCGTAAGGATTTGAGTGAGTTTGACAAGGGCCAAATTGTGATGGCTAGACGACTGGTGGGGTGTTCCCAGTCTGCAGTGGTCAGTATCTATCAAAAGTATCCTTTAAGTCTTGTAAGTTCCCTTAAATTCCAATAAGTTGTGAGATGAGGCCCATGGAGGAAGACTTAAAGGATCTGCTGCTAACATCTTGGTGCTAGATACCACAGCACACCTTCAGTAATCTAGTGTAGTCCATGCCTTGACTGGTCAGGGCTGATTTGGCAGGAAAAGGGGGACCAACATGATATTAGGCAGGTGGTCATAATGTTATGCCTGATCAGTGTATTTTGCCATGAACTAGTAACTGTTGGAAAAATTCTCTAATGTTAGAAACTTAATATAGAAACTGTATCTGTACAGCCCTGTACTACACAACCAAGATCTGTGACTAGACTCCAGTATAAACTGGGAATGTCCATAGTTTAAAACATTTACCCAGGTTTAAAACATTTTTTTACTAGAGTCCTGTTGAAATATTACAGGCATACATTAACATTCATAAATCAGTCATATCATACACATTACACTAACACTAACTATAGGTATTGTTTGTAGGATACATACATAGTCCCTTCATGACGACTGATATAAAGCTTCATAACCAGTTACAGTATAAAATGTACTTCACATGTAAAACTAATCCAGCTTGAATGTAATTTATTCAAATGTAATCAAATTTTTTTTAATTAAAATAAATTAAAATAAATAAATGAATAAATAAATAAAAAATACATTTAATAAATAAAAAAAATGCATACTTATTTCATACCAGGTTCAAAAACCTGGATGTATAATGCTGTGTAATGCTTCATCACAGATAAATCTTTCAGCATCTGACATTCTGATATTTTCCTGCCGTTCTCTCACAAAGCAGCAGCACCAATAAAGACAACCATATTGCCTATATATCTACACGTCTGTACTGTATGTGTGAATTTCACATGGAAGGAGAAGGCAGCATTAGAGCTGTCAAAGTGGGCATGGGGAGATAAGCTGTTACTGTAGTCTAAAGCCAGAGAGATCAACACCGTCCTGTGAGAGATGAGAGAAGGCTATTAGCAAGGTTATCACCAAATAAAAGCAAGGCCAAGAGAAGGAGACAGTTCTTTGAGTGCCAGGTTTGGGCCACTGTTTGGAGAAGAAAATCATCTCCAGTGAGAAAATGCCAAGAAAAAAATCATAGAAAAAGGAATCTGTACAGTAAACCAATTTCAATTTATTGAGATATACACCAATCAGGCACAACCTTACGACCACTGAGAGGTGAAGTGAATAACACTGATTATCTCCTCATCATGACACCTGTTAGTGGGTGGGATATATTAGGCAGCAAGTGAACATTTTGTCCTCAAAGTTGATGTGTTAGAAGCAGGAAAAATGGACAAGCGTAAGGATTTGAGCGAGTTTGACAAGGGCCAAATTGTGATGGCTAGACGACTGGATCAGAGCATCTCCAAAACTGCAGCTCTTGTGGGGTGTTCCTGGTCTGCAGTGGTCAGTATCTATCAAAAGTGGTCCAAGGAAGGAACAGTGGTCAACTGGTGACAGGGTCAAGGGCAGCCAAAGCTCATTGATGCATGTGAGGAGTGATGGCTGGCCTGTTTGGTCCGATCCAACAGACGAGCTACTGTTGCTCAAATTGCTGAAGTTGTTAATGCTGGTTCTTGATAGGAAGTTGTCAGAATACACAGTGCATGATGGGTCAGGGCTGTTTTGGCAGCAAAAGGGGACCAACACAATAATAGGGAAGTGGTCATAATGTTATGCCTGGTCAGTGTACACGCACATAGATTAGCTGATTGCATGATGCTGATGAGCTGCATGATGCTTGAACACGCTGTTGAAGTGTGTCTTACACAATCTGTTTTATATGATGGGTTTTATGTCATGATTTAAAAATAAATAAATAAAGAAAATTCAAACCACTTGCCCTTTCACACTACACAACTGACCAGTTGTTTGGTAAACCCTACACCATAGACACCGACACCTCTGGAAACAATTTAACTACATAATGAAGCACTGAGCTGATTTCAGTAGAAATTGTTTCTACCAATGGAGCACATAGAATATCATGGAACTGTAACACCATCGAATATATTTAGTCCTTTATCTTTAATCCCTTAACAATCCCCATGAGGAAATGGTAGATGGATTCTACGAGACATTCTTTAGTCAGACGGATCCTCGTTTAGTTTTATACTTAAGAGGAACCTCGACATGTTTTATGCGCTCAGTTTGCAATTTTCTTTTTTTTCACTGGGGATTAGTCAAATGCTAGATTCGCACCATCACACCAGCTAATGCAGTCGGCATTTCTGGAGTAAACTAGATAACTTTGGAAAAGATCATTTTCCAAACAAAGTTTATCTGGTGATGTGTGCATGCTAATATCTAGTCAGTGCGTGCACACACACAGACACACACATCTTATAAATCTTTCCAGCAGCACTAATCTTATCAATCACCTGCTGTGTGCACATGATTGAAGGGTAAGTGTGTGTGTGTGTGTGTGTGTGTAGTAGTGCACTAAAAAGCTTCCAGAATAAGTTATTAAGTGTACAAAATCCCACAGAGTCCCAGCACGAGCACAAATATGCATCCCGCCGAGGATTCTGCAGGTAAAGAAAGCACTGAATGTGAAATACGAGATGTGAAGTTTGCGCATCAACACACAACACAGTACAACACAACAATACTCCGGCAGAAACCCAAGAATTACCAATTAGTTCTCCATCACTAGACTCAATGAAGATTAATGAAGTTAAACGGGACACGTTTTTAATAACGCACTGCTCAGTAATTACTTTGGCACTGATAAGGATTCGCAATTTTTTTTTTCCCAACTTGAAGTTCTTTGGCTCCTTTCCAACCATCTTCATTTCAAGTGCATGTACATCCGTCTATATTATTTCCGCATATTTTGCCGTTTGACACTTCAATCCGAAACGGACTGAAGGGATGGAAATCAGGTGCATTGTAATATAAAGAATAGAGGACCATGGGAAATCAGCTGCATATTTTTTACATGGAAATAGAAACGCAAAAGCTGTCTTTTAAGGGGAAAAGTCGTCTTCTTGAGCTACTCCTGCTAAAAACAGATCCTTTAAATCAAGCATCTCTCAAGCTACGACAAGGACTCTCTAAATGCCGTCTGGATTGGCCCTTTGGTTGACCTTTTGACCCTTGCTGGGAGAAGGATCGTGTCTAGAACGGTGGCGCCTGGTTACAAAACGTCACATCTTTAAATTTCAGCATATTGCTGTTGTTCCTGAGTATCTGGCTTGAACCGCTTTGAAGACGCTGTCTGAGAGCAAACAGGATCAAAGCAAGGTTTTTGCTTCTGAGAGAGAGAGAGAGAGAGAGAGAGAGAGAGAGAGAGAGAGAGAGAGAGAGAGAGAGAGACGATATCTCTGCCTCCTGACAGGCATCTCCTCTGTCAAACCGAGCTACGTCAGAGTGAGAGAAATGGAACATAAAAAGAACAGAGGACAAAGACAAGTGGAAAATATCATGCTCCGGAGGGACGGCAAATTCTTGTCTCCTCTTCAAAAGAAAGAATTAATTCGTAATCCTGATGAAAGGAAATTAATTATCAAAGTGTACTGAGAAGCTGGGCTAATTTGCATGCTAATCTGCAAGTAGCACTAGCTCAGTCTGAAATGTGAAAAGGGAAATGACAATTACGGGAAAAATGAAGACATCTGGGTATTTTTTTTTTTTTATTGTTGACACTGTGTGAATGTAAGACATTTGCTAGGTACTTTATGCAAAGAAGCTTTTTCCTTTTGGCAAACACTTTTTTTTCAACCTAAAGTGAGTCCAATTCAGTTAATTGTGTTGCTTAAGTAGACAAAAATGGTTCTTTGGTAGTCTTGGGATTTGAATACACCAGTCACTAGCACAAAACCTTAATCGCTGAGCTACAGTTACCTCTGAGACTGTTGTGGTCACCCAAGCAGACAGACACTTAAATTAAAAACTATGGAAAAAAAAAAAGAAAGAGAGATATTAGTGAAAGAAAAATAGCAGCCCTTCTCCATGGGTACCTGTGAGGGATTTGGAGGTGTTGACTCTTCTCCGAGCCGATCCTCTGCCTGCTTCTTTGCTGCTAATGCAGTCATAACAAAGCAGAGCTATTCCAGAAAACAAGAAAAGAAAGGAAAATACCTTTCAAAAAACTAGGAATGGGTTACTTTTCATTAAATATAATCCTCTTGCTAAAGAGTTAACACAAATTCATCTTGTCCTTGAACAGCCCTGTTTAGTTATGGCCGACTTAGTAGTACATTTCTGTCATCCAGCCAAAAAGAAACAGAAAATTCATCGCACCAGGAGAACCTGTAAGAGTGAAAGACGGAAAGTTTCCTTTGCTTGACACCTCACAATCAAGAAAAGATTAAAAAAAAAAAAAAAACTCTAATGTGGACAGAATATCCAGTGGAAAAGCCACCCAGAAGACCGAGCACTGGAAAAGAAGTGTTCGAAGTTAACGATTGAGATAAAAACCAAAGACTGGTTTTTTATGAAAATCTGCTAAGCCACTTGCCATCGCCATAGAGCAGAGATGGAGAATCCCATTGCCAGAGGGCTTCAGTCTAAGATTTGTTGTGGAATTACCTTTAAATTGTCTGCTACCTCAACCGAAGACCACTTACTCTCTATTAAAACCATTCCATTAAATGTTAAAATACATCAATGGCTTTAGGATCATCAGCCCTCGAGGAAAGAAGTTCCCCACTCCTTAAGCGCTAGTATGCCATCACTATCAGTAAAACATCAACTGGCAATACATTCAGTCCTAACCAGAACATACACACACAGCAGCACAGCATGCCTGAGCGCAGAACCAAGCACCAAACACCAAGCGTTGGCTACAGAAACAACACAGGACACACTGCTTAAAACACAAGCTCTGGGTCGTACCTGCGAAGGCTTTTGAGATGCGCTCTTTCTTCCACTCCCAGGGTTGATCGTATTCCTCCGGCGGCCTCTCGTCATCCTGAGGCAGCCTGCTCTCGCGTGAACACAGGGGGTCAGAATCCCCGCCGTTCTCTGCAGGCTCGTATGGGGTGTCATACAGGGGAAGCTGCCGAACCGGCCCGTCCTTTACGCCACGACTCCCTCGGATCTCTGTGTAAAGAGAAAGACAGAGTAGTGTTGATTATTTCTAGTCTATTGGAAGGATAGACTTCTATATAGATAGATAGATCTGTATAGATCTGGATAGATTTCTCGATGCGGACAAAAACATCCAACTTGTACAAGACAGACCACTGGGACTGAATGATCAAACTGCTGTTTTTGCCTAAATTATGCTATGATTAACTGGAAATTGGATGGTTTATTACAGCTGGGCTGAAACATGGTGGTGGTAGCTTCATCCTTAGATCTGCCACCGTCTTTGCTTCTGATAAACTTAGCTAGCTACCAAAAAATCCGGCAATTTCTGGAGCAAGACACAATCAAAGGATTGACAAATGTTTTTAGCATATGGTTATAAGTTATTCCACAGATTTACAAATAAATGATGAACGCTTGTTTATTTTTTACTGGTCAAACGCCCACTTTCTGTTAGTCAGATTTCGGCCAACTTATTGGCCATGTTTAGTGACAAAGTGCGAGACAGCTAGAAGACTGGCCTGGAAGACAACTGGTAATGCCAAAGATGGCATGCTGTGAAATTTTTCTCTCTCTCTCTTCTTTTTTAGTATCATGCGCCAACAGCCGCACTGTTGTCAGTATGATCAAAAGTTTGCTTCTCCATCAAAATAATGAATACATGTCCAAGCAAGTGCAGATAGCCAAGACTCCAGTAGTTGTGGCCAGCCAGGTGTATAATATACATCAGATGGTCCGTGGGTAGAGCATCTGAGGCTGAGAGTAATAGACTGCTATAATATCGGTTAAGTGGTACCTTGATGATTAAGTTCTGGCTTTGTGACTGAAAGGGCATGAGTTTATATCTTGTGCCTTGTGCTATAATCCTTAAATGTTAGACATTCTGGACAAAAGAAACTAATTTATGTAAAATGACTGTAATATTACTTAAGTATTAAAAAAACACAGTTGTTTATTAGCTTATTAACACCATTATCTTAAAAAAGGCATTAAATTAAGAACCTGATTCTGCCTAAGACTGATGCTTCTTCTTAAGCATATAAATGCATTAAATATGCTCTTTTCTACATTATATACGTCAGTAAATTTAACCTAAAACAAGCTCATAGTGAGTTAATTGTGTTTAATAATGAAGCCTGCTGTGTTGGGAGACATGGAGTTCCAGCTGTATACTCCAGCTGTCTTCTGCAGATTCTCTGAGAACGAAAACACTGCAATATCCAAAGACAATTATATGCTCTAACTTGTTCATTAGGATCAGTGCTCCAAATGCAGATGACCTAAGACAATGCCGCTTGGTGTGTTAACAAAAATGGAAAAATGTTATCCTATTAAATAAAATGTCTATTCCATTGCTATACTACACCTCCTACCACCCCATGCACTGAAATCCACGTCGACAATATGTGTGAAATGCACCATAGGGTGCTTCAGCCCTGCAGCCATCTGTAGTGCGATTTCCATCAACCTTTTGATTCTGCACTTTGAATTTCACATAAGAAGACCTGAATGCCAGAAATTTAAAATGCCACCAAAATGTTATTCATGTTTTGCTAATATGGTAACATTGAGATATGGATAAAAGATGGATGAAGTAGGAATGGAAAGATCTTTCATAGATCTTTCCATTCCCATAGCTTAACTGCATTGGATGACTTTTTGGACGAGTGCATTAAGTTGTGGTACATTATAGTGGAAATAAATCTTATATTGTGGCATTGTAGCCATGTATCATGTGGCTCGGTGAGCTGTGACTGCTTACATGCAGCTATGAGTAATGAAGTTCATGAAACAAGACAATACACTCCATCTACTATTGTCCACTATCCTTAGGGATGAATTAGGAAAAGGCAAAAGCACCAACAAAAAAAGGAAACATCAGACAAACTTGTACACCAGTACACCAAAATGTATATTAAAGTGTATATTAAATGTGTATAAAGTGTTATTGAATCTAGAGTTATAGTGATGGTTTAAGGATGTGTCTTAATATCCATAAAATAATTCCTAAAGCAGACAAAGAAACCAGTATATCTTTAGATTATATTTATTCATCTTATTAAAGTATCATTAAAGACTTTGTATAGACCCTATGCTTTCCTAAAATCAATTAATTTCTGGTGTCAAGCCACTTTAAACCAGATGTCTTGTTTTAGTGGGGAACAACATCCTTGAAATTAGCAAGGCGGCAGCATTTAACTATTAATTCAAGTGTCATTATATTGTATTGGCTTGCTTAATGTCTTATTGCCCACACAACCTTAGTACCAGCGACAGATTGAGATCATGGGACCTTGGTACAATGGAGGAAGGATTAATATTAATATTCTAAAGTAATTTACTCATGTGTATATCATAGATAGCAGCAATCCCTCTCAAACACACACTGTGTACATACAGTGTGTATATACACCGACCAGCCATAACATTCTAAACACTGACAGGTGAAGTGAGTAACACTGATTATCTCCTCATCATTGCACCTGTTAGTGGGCGGGATATATTAGACAGCAAGTGAACATTTTGTCCTCAAAGTTGACGTGTTATAAGCAGGAAAAATGGGCAAGTGTAAGGATTTGAGCGAGTTTGACAAGGGCCAAATTGTGATGGCTAGACGACTGGATCAGAGCATCTCCAAAACTGCAGCTCTTGTGGGGTGTTCCCAGTCTGCAGTGGTCAGTGTATCTATCAAAACTGTCAAGGGCGGCCAAGGCTCATTGATACATGTGGGGAGCGAAGGCTGGCTCATGTGTCTGACCCAACAGATGAGCTACTGTTGCTCAAATTGCTGAAGAAGTTAATGCTGATTCTGATAGTAAGGTGTCAGAATACACAGTGCATGATGGGTCAGGGCTGTTTTGGCAGCAAAAGAGGGACCAACACAATATTAGGTCATAATGCTATGCCTGGTCGATGTATATACCGTATATATGAATGAGGCATAAATGAGAGCAGAAAGTATTTTATGGATAAACACAAAAAGTAATAGAACTAAGAGGTTTCTGAGTTGACAGCAATGTATAATATTTTTCCATTTTCAGCTGATGTCTCTATAGGATTAGCCATTAATTAAGCGCATCCCAAAAAATGATCAACTTCCATATTGCTCTCCATGCATTCTGTCTGAGCCAAAGGAGAAGACAAATACATGAGAATGGAAATTTTCCCAGGAGAGTATAACAAGGGATTACACAGTTTACAGGAAGCTAGTGAAGAGCGCTCCTCCAAAACCAATTCAGAGTGCTGCGTGGGCAATAACTGAAGGATTAGTGAATCTCGACAGAGTAGTGTCACTTTGATGCACCCAAACTTGTCCCTTTCTGACTATGAAGCTGTTAGCATGCTTTTCAGTGTTCCTCTGCCGGGGCACGGAGCCGTTAGCAGGCCGGCCCTCTCAGCATGCCGTAATGCAGCGAAGCGCTTCAGAAATGAAATATCACACCATACAACTGCATAATTGCCTCTCAGCCCAGGGGAGCTCTTGCGGAAAAATGAGAAAAGTGCAGAGAGTAATGGAGCTAGCAGGCGAAGGAGGTGAGGGAGGAGGAGATGAGAGATCTTTAAATAAGCTAACGTCTGGCAGTTCCTCTTGCCTTTAGAGCTCCCTTTTAACAGTTCACACGATATAAGATCATGGTGGGATAAGCATCTTCCAGTGTGTGTGTGTGTGTGTGTGTGTGTGTGTGTGTGTGTGTGTGTGTGTGAGAGAGAGAGAGAGAAAGATTTAAAACATCTGTATAATGCCAATATACACACGACGCTACAACATTGAACCCCCTACACGCTAATACAGAAAGTGAGATAGATGGCGAGATGAAAGACCGAGCAAGAGAAGAATAAATCAACAGGAGCTGAATCTCTGCAGAGGTTAGCGCAATAGGTGCTAGCTTTAACAGCAGCTAGGAGCTATGATGTGTTAGCGGTTAATACCTCTTGGAAGGCTGACTGTGTCAAAACAAATTTGTATTCCAGTTAAATACGCTTTCCAATTTTCCATTTCACAGTCACAGAGATCATCATATCTGATAAATAAACTGTTGCAATATTTGGAAAATTTTGTACCACACAATTAGCATGTTGACCTAGCTAGCTAACTTGGCTTATGTTAGACATGAACAAATTAATGTTTGTTGTGGTGTATTTTACAAATCTGGCTAATGTTTAAATATGCTAAATTGCTAAATCATGTTTTCTGGTGGCAAATGCATACTAGGCTCTTAGCAGTTAGCCAGTCAGCTAGACAACTTAGCTATATAATTTAGTAAAACAAGTCTGTGTGTGTGAAAAATATAAGCTAGTTTTCTAGTTTGCAAAAGTATATGTAGTCGGTTTAGCTGTTGTTTTTGGCTTCAGTTAATTAAACTGCTAGGATACGATAATCCAAATTGAAACAAATACACTAAAATCCCATTCATGTTCACCTCCGAGTTAGGTGATTTGCTGGCTAGCTAGGTTAGCTAAGCTAATCTAACTGCTGAACAAAATCTTAGATGTTTTGTGATATTCTGTCAGACTTGGATACTGCTTAAAAAATGCAAATGCAAACTGATATTCAAATAATTCATTTCTATTTCTTCTGTAACAAGAGCGAGCTATGTTGCTAGTATCTACACAAATAGCTAGCTAGCTTAGCTAAGCTAATCATTGCCATAAACGACAGTGTGTTAAAGTACTTTAAATAATTCATTCAAAACCTGATAAATAAGACAGTACTTGGATACAAGAATATTTCCTCTACCTCTAACAAATGTGAGCTAGTTTACATGCAGTTGATTTGCTGGCTAGCTAGGTTAGCTAAGCTAATGTAAATGCTGAACAAAATTTTTTAATAATGTGACATTTTGTTATTTTAGCTACTAGTAAAAAAAATAATAATAAAAAATGAGATTTAAAAAAACCCTCATTTCTAACTGTAACAAGAGTGAGCTATGTAGCTAGTTCACTAGTGGTTAACTTGGTTAGCTAGCACGGATGAGATGGGATATCAAGATGTTTTTAATTTGCGTATTCTTGTGTATTCATGTATATTTGTGAATCTTGCCTATTTAATAAGGGTAAAAGAAAAACAACAAAAGATCATTTATAGTATTCTTGGGATTTACAAAAAAACAAACATTTTAAGGGTTCAAAATGGCGTGTTCAGAGAAACGTTAATAATCTGCAGTGTACGATTGAACCCCCACGGAGCAACTTCACATCGGAAACATAATACCAGAGCAGTGCGTCACTGAGAACATAACTCAAACACTCAGCCCTGCATCCTGTCACGCACCACCAAATTCCCTTCCATTTTCACAATCCTTCTTTCTCCTCGTCCGCAAGTTCAGACTCGCCCCGGTGTTTCTGGAGGAGCAGGTGTGCATGTCTGGCATGGCACGTTCTAGAAATTACAGGGTCTCAGCAGAACTGCAACCTGTCACCCCTACACCGAGAGCATGCGGCCTTTAACCTCACGTCTGGAGCTGAGCAGGGGTCACAAAACACGTGTCTTCCACACACACACACACACACACACACACACACACACACACACACACACACACACAGTGGATTCACCCTTTCCTCTCTAGCCGTAAGGAGAACAGAGATAAATGGGTGGTCTTGCTATTCATCTGGAATCCTAGACTGTGTCTAATTCTAACCCTGACCTTAACTCTGAACCTAAAAACATAACACTCAACTAAATTGGTTTATGTTCTTATTTAAATTTTACATAAAAGTGCAGCGATGCAGAAGGTGGAAAGACGAATATACATTAACTCTAAATGCTGACAGTTTGTTGATATTTGTTTTTTCAGTGTTTTTCAGGAGCTACGATGATAATGCAGAGAAAGTCTGTTTCACCTAAATTCCTGTATCTTTATATACTTGATTCAAACGACATCAAATCCTATTTTAAACATTTTAACATACACCGATCAGGCATAACATTATGAGCACTGACAGGTGAAGTGAATTACACTGATTATCTCCTCATCATGACATCTGTTAGTGGGTGGGATATATTAAGCAGCAAGTGAACATTTTGTCCTCAAAGTTGATGTGTTAGTAGCAGGAAAAATGGACAAGCGTAAGGATTTGAGCGAGTTTGACCGTGGCCAAATTGTGATGGCTAGACGCCTGGATCAGAGCATCTCCAAAACTGCAGATCTTGTGGGGTGTTCCCGGTCTGCAGTGGTCAGTATCTATCAAAAGTGGTCCAAGGAAGGAACAGTGGAGAACTGGCGACAGGGTCATGGGCGGCTGAGGCTCATTGATGCACGTGGGGAGCGAAGACTGGCCCGTGTGATCTGATCCAACAGATGAGCTACTGTTGCTCAAATTGCTGAGGAAATTAATGCTGGTTCTGATAGAAATGCGTCAGAATACACAGTGCATAACAGGTCAGGGCTGTTTTGGCAGCAAAAGGGGGACCAACACAATATTAGGCAGGTGGTCATAATGTTATGCCTGGTTGGTGTATAGTGTAATGGAAGTCTATGTCAATCAAGATCTTTCCTAAAATCACTATACATCACCTTCAGAAAGATGGCAAATGATTTCTGAAGAAAAAGAAATAGATAAAAGCATGGCCTTAAGTTTGAAAAAGACTTTAAACCAAATAGTCAAGCTCGTGACATGGTCTGGCAAGCACTCGACTCCACCCCTTCTCACCTTTTCCACCTCTAAATCCATCACCAAATCCTTTCTCTCTTCAAATCACTTTCTTCAGAGAGAAGGAACTCAAACGTATCGTCTCCTGCAGCCCAGCGCTCACTGCATGCCCCCGACGGCCTGGAGAGGATTTGCTGATATTAAGCGCTTGGCTGGGTTCACTCCATTCCTCCTCTATAGAGGGATCTGCACTCGGTCAAGACCGGATTAACCGTGATTAAGTTTATGCCGCTGGAAAATAATAAAGAAGACAATCCGTTTTTTTCACCCCATGCCAAAAAAAGGCTTTTCAAAGCTGTTTCTGTAGATAATTATCTCATTGTCATGTTTGAGAGCAGTCAAAAGATTTTGTGATTCCTGCTGACAGCAAAAAGATGCTTGAGGTCTGAGAGGAATAAGATGAGGTAGCAGTCTGCTTCCTGTCTGAAGAGCAGATTTCTTATTCCTATATTTAGCCCATACAGGTCTGTCTGAAGGTGTACAATTACTGCATAGGTTCTTTTTTCTTTTTTTTACCAGCCGCTAATTATCGTAGAATGGTAGACTTATTCATTTAGGAGCCTTTAAAGTCCGTTTTCTATCAGACCACAGGAGCACCACATCCACCATGCCGTCATATTAATTAAACTGGCCTTTATCACGGACTGTGGTGGTGCACCAAACGGCTAATTAAAATAAAAATGAATAAATAAATAAATAAAGGCATTTTTGCTTGGCACTTCTCACTGCCACCAAGTGAAAATTTCCGAATGTATGTTTCTAACAGAAAAAATGCATGCGCATTATACACTACCAGGAATAATATTATGACTACCTGCCTAATATTGTGGGAGGTGATACTGACCACTGCAGACCAGGAACACCCCACAGGAGCTGCAGTTTTGGAGATGCTCTGATCCAGTCTTCTAGCCATCACAATTTGGCCCTTCGTCAAACTCACTGAAATCCTCACGCTTGCCCATTTTTCCTGCTACCAACAGGAAAGGACAAAATCAACTTTGAGGACAAAATGTTCACTTGCTGCCTAATATATCTCACCCACTAACAGATGTCATGATGAGGAGATTATCAGTGTTATTCACTTCACCTCTCAGTTAAACCTGATCGATGTATTTATGAAATTAGTGAAAGAAATGCTCCTGAAAGGATCACGCAGGGTTCGGTGTGCCTGCGTTCATCAAATCAAAGCAATGTTGTCGGTTAGAGGTAACAGCCGAGATGTGTGCTTTCGACTACATCTCTTGATGTTGATCGCCCGGGAGTGAGTGCAGAGAACCTGCAGCTATCAGCTCTTCTGCAAAGTGTTTCCTAAAAGCATTGATGATGTGTAAAGACAAAGAATCCACAAGCCGTCTTTCTCTGTACAACCAATGTACAACACTTAAATATGATGTGAAGCTGCTCTGGTTCGAGCGTATCAAATACAACAGCATTACTGAAGCATTGGCTCCACCACCACACTCTCCAGGAAGAGCTTCAGTGTCCGGCATTTCCCATATAAAGATATGCAATAATGAGAACTAAGCAGACTTTCAGAAAACGTCACCTCTCGAAACCACTGAAGCAAAACTACACAGTTACAAGAATCAGCGTCAGCCATTTGCCCTCCAGAACTCCAAATGAACAGGATTCTCATTCTGCTGTGCGCACCCTCATCCAATATTGATGTACGGACACGCAAATTAAGGCAGAATGGTGGCATTTTAACGATGTGTGAGAGTAGAGAGTGAAGTCAAATCAGCAACAATGCCTTACTGTCCAATTAGTTACGGACTGAGCTATAAATAGCATCTATTCCAGTCTGTAATAAAATCCTCTTCATTATCAGACTCGCTGCCGGTGATCATTTGTGAGCATCAAAGCTTGGGCAGGATTGTGTGTGTGTGTGTGTGTGTTATCTGTAAGAGGCAGAGCTGAGCCACTGTTGTGCTTCCCTCTCTGTGTGTCAGCTCTCTGACCCATAGCTTCACGCAGAGCCGATTCGCTTCACAGAACACGTGTGTATGTGTGTGTGTGTGTGTGAAGAAAAAACGACGTGTATACTCTGTGCTCTTGCTTTTCCCTCTCATCTGGTCCTCAGGATAGTGTTTGGTGGCAGAATGAGGCAAGTCCATCAAAGTGACATCAGTATTAATGGACCGATGCACCGATTGATGGGAATGGACAAACGCTTGATAACCTGGCCTTCTCTCTCTCTCTCTTTCTCTCACTCTCTCTCCCTCTTTGCTAAGAGGCCATTTTTGAGATACAGACACAATTATCCATGTCATTTTTGGTCGCATTATTCCATTAAACAGCATAAATGAGTGGAATAAAAGGCTATTAGTTGCTAACGCCAGTTGTTCTTGAATGCCTGGATCACAAGATGATTTTAAACCACTGTATAATAAGAGCATTGTTAATAAAAATCTGCTGCCTGATCTTCTTTCTCTCTCGCTCCAGACCTCCTGATTTATCCTGATGCTTCAACTTCTGCACCAGAAATTCCGAGAAACATCTTATGCCCAAATTTCACACTCGTTTCAGTGAATAATCTTGTCTGGACACTTAAGAACTACTGCTAGAATCATTAACAATATCTTGCGCTCATCCCAGGACTCATTCTCATCCTTTAAACACAGTGTTTGCTTTAATTCTTCTACACCTGTACACTGTAATGATTTCTAATCCCAATATCTGATTCTCAAACCCCTTTCCCACATTTTCTCATGAGTTAATTGCATCTAGACACTTCCTGACGATAGCTTTCATTAAAAGGGCAAGAAAATTAAAATCAAACTGAACTGTATGCTTTGAGTGTGAGAAGGGGTTGATGACTTCATCAGATCATTCGGGAAACACAAACAGGGCACTAACATACACACAGATACATACACTATATTGCCAAAAGTTTTAGGACAAGGTGTCTTTACATGCACATGAATGTAATATGGAGTCATAGCCACAAAGGGTGGGACAACAGCTTCAACTCTTCTGGGAAGGCTTTCCACAAGGTTTAGGAGTGTGTTTATGGGAATTTTTGACTATTCCTTTAGAAACGCATTTGTGAGGTTAGGCAGTGATGTTGGACGAGAAGGCCTGGCTCGCAGTCTCCACTCTAATTCATCCCAAAGATGTTCTACCGGGTTGAGGTCAGGACTCTGTGCAGGCCAGTCAAGTTCCTCCACACCAAACTCACTCATCCATGTCTTTATGGACCTTGCTTTGTGCACTGGTGCACAGTCATCCACAAAGTTGGGAGCATGAAATTGTCCAAAATGTCTTGGTATGCTGAAGCATTAAGAGTTCCTTTTACTGGAACTAAGGGGCTGAGCCCAACCTCTGAAAAACAACACCTGAATTCAATTATTTGGACGGGTGTCCCAAAACTTTTGGCAATATAGTGTATCTCAGACATTCCCCAATGATCCATGTTGTGTGTGTGTATGTGTGTGTGTGTAAAATGGCTGCTAATTATCATATACCAAATATTAAACCTCAGTTTAGCAAAAAATAAATAAATAAATTCTTGTGTGAGATAACTGGCATCCTCATGACGGTGTGTGTTTGTACATCTTTTGTGTCTCTTGTGTGTCTCTGTCACTTTGCCAAACATGTGTGTGTCTTTCTGGCTTAGATGTTACTCTGCTTTATCTCTATCCTCCAGCACACAATACACAGTGTCCAGTTCTCCGTGTGGCTCATCAGCACTGCTCCAGTATTTGGTTGTGTTTTTTTAAAGTACCTTGTAGTGTTGCTACCTCCATTCTCAACACGTTACCATAGCAGTTAGCTATTTTCAGTCATGTTTAGCTTGAAGTTAAATTGTAAATAGTCAAGCGACAAGCTAACCATGATCAAATAGCTGATCTAGAGACTAGCCGTTTGAGAAAGTAGGTAGCTACAATAAAAACTTCATAAATAGCTTCCACATGACTGTACATGGCTTTCCTTTCCTTACTTAAGTGAAGGCTGTCTCTCTTTCTGTATACTATTTTAAGATTCACTGAATTTTACTGTGGTGTGCGTGTGTGTGAGAGAGAGTGTGTGTGTGTGTGGTGTTCTCAGTAAACATGGGTCTATACTCAGCAAGACAGGGAGAAATGAGTTAAACTTACTGATGCTGACCACCAGACCATGTGTAAGCATGGGTGTGTGTGGGAAACTTGCTTTAGAAAGTGAACACACACACACACACACACACACACACACACACACACACACACAGAGGCATTTATGAGTACATATGCAAGAGTGAGTAAAAACCCAACAGCTGCAAAAGGAATTCACAAGCTGTGTGTGTGTGTGTGTGTGTGTGTGTGTAATGGAGTGTAATCTAGATGCAGATAGAAGAAATCTTCCCAGAATATGTAAGGAAACTTTGTTTGTGTGTGTGTGTGTGTGTGTGTGTGTGTGTGTGTGTGTGTGTGTGTGTGTGGCAGTTTGTTGCTTTATCTCCATCCTCCAGCTGAGACAGATACAGTGTCCGGTTCTCCCAGCGGCCAGACAGAACCAGTGCCAACTTCTGTGGTGCCAATGTGCCTCCCACTCACACACACACACACAAACCTCAAGCATTCTCCAACACTTTACAAGACACATAAGAAATCTGGCAACCCATGCTGTCAAGTTTTCCAACTTTGTATGAGCAACACCATGCTTGTGTGTGTGTGTGTGTGTGTGTATGTGTGTGTTTGTGTGTGTGTGTGTGTGTGTGTGTGTCTGTGTGTGTTTGGAACAAACAAGTGAGATGTCTCTGCTTTTTAAAAACTTTGCTGTGCAACGATTCACAAAAAATTGAGACTTGATGAAATGGGAATTGGATTTTTTTCCTCTTACAGCTAATTTGTAACTAATAAAGCATATATAAATAATTTTTATTTCCTCATCTTGCATTTTGTAAATGACTGAGCTGGATTTTTAATCTTTTAATCTTTTTTGTAATCCGAAATCCTGAGTGAAAATAACTGCTTCTTGATAGAAAACTGTAATCATATAAAGAGTGTGTCCTTTCAATGTCGAGCGATATTAAAGTCTGAGTAAATGATTTTCATGGAAGAAAATCTTAATAATAATTAATCTTAATCTTAATAAACGGGGCACGGTGGCTTAGTGGTTAGCACGTTTGCCTCACACCTCCAGGGTTGGGGGTTCGATTCCCGCCTCTGCCATGTGTGTGTGGAGTTTGCATGTTCTCCCCGTGCCTCGGGGGTTTCCTCCGGGTACTCCGGTTTCCTCCCCCAGTCCAAAGACATGCATGGTAGGTTGATTGGCATCTCTAAATTGTCCGTAGTGTGTGATTGTATGAGTGAATGAGAGTGTGTGTGTGCCCTGCGATGGGTTGGCACTCCGTCCAGGGTGTATCCTGCCTTGATGCCCTATGACGCCTGAGATAGGCACAGGCTCCCCGTGACCCGAGTGTAGTTCGGATAAGTGGCAGACAATGAATGAATGAATCTTAATAAACATGCTGTAGGTGAGCACCATTGAAAGTTAAAAGCAGGACAGTGCATACAGCAATTGCCCTATTCAGATGGGATTAGTTTCCTGGGGCATGTTTATAACATTAACACATTTCTACTCGGTGGTAAATCTCTCACATTTGGTCAGCAAAAAAATGACCACATTTCTACAAACAGTGATGTTTGTGTCACACGATCATACTGCATGATCGTGCTCCATATACAGCATGGCGCCCGAGCGGTCCGAGAGGCAGTTTCGGGCGAATCAGGATTCTGGCAATGAAGCAAAATTCACAATTCTACGAGAAGTATCCATTTTCCTGTTGTGACTCAGGAAGTGTTTAATATGTGGAGGAGGGTCACTGATGCGCACACTGTGATACTGAATACAGCAAGCAGCAGCAGTCTGTAGAAGTGTCTGTTTTTCCAACGTGAGATGAAAGAAAATCAAAGACGTGCAATCCAGACGAGGCTAAAATGATCAGCTGAGTTTGGTGAAAAGCAGCAAGAGGCCTGAGAGAGACATGGCTAATATGAGTGGAAATAAAATCACAAAAAAGCAGTGGAAAAAACAGGAAATTACCTCAGGATATAATCAGGAATTAATCAATTCCAGACAGAGTTAATTCCATCCTTCCTTCCTTCCTTCCTTCATTTATTCATTCCATCCCATCATTCCTTCCTTCCTTCCATCATTCATTCCATCATTCCTTCCTTCCATCATTAATTCCTTCCTTCCTTCCTTCCTTCCTTCCTTCCTTCCTTCCATCATTCCTTCATTCCATCCCATCATTCCTTTCTTCCTTCCTTCCTTCCTTCCTTCCATCATTAATTCCTTCCTTCCTTGAATTTTCCATCCATCCATCTTTTTGACTACACCTTTTCACTACAATTCAACATTTAGTTTGTTTGAAAATTTATTCATGTCTCAGATTTCTTTCTGTACCTTTACAGTAAGCTTCACATGGTTTGTCACATGGTACAACATCTGCTCATAGCAAATAAGAATTAATATGATTATGCAAAGGCTGTCAAGTGCAAATACTGTTATAAACATGTTAATACTGTTCTTCTTTCCAGTTATATCAAGAAATGAATCAAGACTGTGATTTTATTATTGCTTTTTTATGCAACCCAACCAGAAAAAAGATGAGAAACAGAAACGGCATGAAAATGATATAAAGTGATGAAGATAGACTGCTCGCACGGTATTGTCTGGTATCCCAGAGCACGGAAACATCTCTCAAGCATATGTCTGGAATAAGTGCAAACAAAGCAAACACTACAAACAAATGTCAGTCGTAGTGTGACATTTTCCTCCAGAGTGTCTTACACAGGCAAAATTCTTACAGTAGCGCCTCAATGCTAAACAAGCTTGTTCCTGTGAGGAAAAACACAGCGCTAACAGATGCTAAAGCAGACTGTGAACACCTCTGACTGTAAACACTGCAAAAATGCCCCTCCCCTAAAAAAACCCCTGTAAGACATTTTTAGAAGCATTTGAATTTGTTTTGTGTGTGTGCATATATAAGAGATAGAGAGAGACAAACAGAAAGAGTGAGACTGAGAGAGACACAGAGAAAGACAGATGCAAAGGGAGACAGAGAGAAAGAGATAGAAGAAAGAAAGAGAGAGACAGAGTGAGACAGAGAGAGACAGAAAAAACAGAAAGACAGACACAAAAGGGAGAAAGAGAGAGACAGAAAAAGACAGACAGACACAAAGGGAGAGAGAGGCAGATAGAAAGAGTGAAAAAGAGAGAGAGAGAGAGAGAGAGAGAGAGAGAGAGACAGAAAGACAGACATAAAGGTATACAAAGAGAAAGAGACAGGGTGAGAGAAAAAAACAGACAAAAAAGGGAGAAAGAGCGAGACAGACACACAAAGAGAGACACAGAGACAGAGAGCAGGATCAGTTTGGACGAAACGAGTGGCTCTTTGGGAATGTAAACCCTTCCACGTAAATGTCTGGTCATTCAATGGGCGCAGCTTCAACTGATGCATCGATTCCAGCAGCAGCACCGAGGCAATTATGGCTCGTTAGAACCCGAGTGAAGGCTCGTTAAGGAATGAATAATGAGAGCTCCTACATGGCAGCCCAGCTGTCGCAACCATATACATCACCTCTCTCACCATGGGACAAGGAAGAGAGGGAAGATGGAGGAGTGGTGCATCGAGATAATAAGATGAGATCCTAAACCGAGTTAGCTAAATACGTCTTCGGCTATTTTCTTCATTAGGTGGAGCAAAATAAGAGATCTTGGTGTGATGCTATTTTAAAATGAACACAGGAAGGAGCTTTCTGGAAGGAATCTCCAGTGTCAGTGCTTTATTGTGTCCTTACTCTTTTCAGTTTCTTGCAGGAAAAGCTGTACACAAGAAACTTTCCACAAACTTTGCATCTATTATTTAGTATCTAAATGTGAAAGGTGACATATTGTGAAAAAAGCTGGACGAAATTCAATTCAATTTTATTTGTTTAACAGTGAACAATGCCTCAAAGCAGCTTTAGAGGAATATAAAAATTCAGAAAATAAATTCTACAAATGTATTACATTTATTATTATTTTTTATTTAATTATTATTTTATTAAATACATTTATTTATTAAATTTATTATCAATTTTTATAATACAAAAGCCACAAGTTTTTATTTTTAAAGACTAATTTACAGAAAAACTAAATTGCAAAACAATTTATTTTAGGTTGTCTAAAAAAGTGCAATAAAACTAAGTAGCGGCTAGTTATTAATTACAGTAGCACAATAATCCTCTATTAGATGAATTCAGCATGAATTAAAATGAATAATTCCATGAATGGCAAATTCTATACACAATTCTATTCAACATACAATTCTATGACTGAAGTAGAACAGATGGTTAAAAAACTTTTTCTGGAAGTTCCACTCATGAGTCTTCAGAGTCTGCGACAGTCAAACTGGTGAAATGAAATGGCAGTTTTTCCCAAAGGCACAGTGCAGCTCATGGAACGCTTTGATTCGCCATGCTCTCCCTCGAGCAGAAGAAGCTTTCTGTCCGTAATGACACAGAACTGAAGCAGGGTGCAAGCAGAGTTCAGGCCTCAGAGTGCAGAGAAGCTGGAGGACTGCAGCTAGTCATGCCAGTTCAACACGAGTTCACTTGTAGCCTAGTTGCTGCATGCTACTAAAGATTTAACACAGCGCTTTACTCTAAACATAGCCATAATGATCGTTCAAATTTAGAACAGATCATACAGTATATTGCCAAAAGTTTTGGGACACCCCTCCAAATCATTGAATTCAGGTGTTGTTTTTCAGGGGTTGGGCTTGGCCCATTAGTTCCAGTGAAAGGAACTCTTAATGCTTCAGTATACCAAGACATTTTGGATAATTTCATTCTCCCAACTTTGTGGGAACAGTTTGGGGATGACCCCTTCCTGTTCCAACATGACTGCGCACCAGTGCACAAAGCAAGGTCCATAAAGACATAGATGAGCGAGTTTGGTGTGGAGGAACTTGACTGGCCTGCACAGAGTCCTGACCTCAACCTGATAGAACATCTTTGGGATGAATTAGATCATAGACTGCGAGCCAGACCTTCTCGTCCAACTCGTCAAAAATTCCCATAAACACACTCCTAAACCTTGTGGAAAGCCTTCTCAGAAGATTTCAAGCTGTTATAGCTGCAACGGACGGGCCAACTCCATATCACATTCATGTGCATGTAAAGGCAGATGTCCCAAAACTTTTGGAAATATAGTGTACATGAGTTAGTCCCCATGTCAGTACTTTACCCCTGAACACTACCCTGGAGCAGTTCTCCAAAGAGTTTGACCTTTTTTGCATACATGAGCTTCTGATAATTGGAACTTTTCTGTCTCCACAGTAGCCAAGATTTTATGTGAAAAATTATCCAACTTGTAATTTAAGGTAAATGTTTTTTTCTGTTAAATAAATAAATAAATAAATAATAAAAAGATTAATCAAAATAAAATGTATGAAATGAAACAAATAAATAAATAATTATAAAATAAATTAAAATAAATACAATAAAAAACAATAAGTAAAACTAAATAAACAAACAAACAAACAAATAAATAATCAAAAATAAACAAAATAAAATAAAGATAAACAAAAAAAAATATCTTCAAGAATTTGTACATTTGACTGCTTTGGAACCCTAACTCACTTAAAAAACAATATAATTAAATTTTATCTGTAAGAATAAATATGAGGCACTCCTAACTACCATTGGTGTCAATTTCACACATGCTGCATTTCCTGTCGATCCCAGGTCGTGTTATCGACCGGCCGCACGTTTCGAACAACATAAGCATGCGACAACCTTCCACTCTACGATCACATGACGCAGCTCTGTGGAAGAGCTGACTAAAATTCAGTCTAGTGCTCATGTTAACAACTCTCTACTCTCATCATTCTGCTTAGTATATAAGAACAGAATTTACATCCTGACAAGAGGATGAGAAGAGGGGTGGAGATGAAGAGGATGAAAAAAAAGAATAGAGCGAAGGGAGGCGTGAGAAGGATTGTATCTAATCTAGCCTCTTGATCAGACTCTGTAGGAGGAGGTGGCCATGATGACACGTGGATGTGCTGCTGATGAATGAGCACTCGACCCTCATTCCTGCTAGGGGGTCAACAGCCCATTAGTGCTGACAGGCCTGCAGTGACAGGCTTGTGCACATACACACACACACACAACCCTTCCCTCCCTTTCAGCTACAAGCTCCCTGAGGGAAACAAACGTTCCATCTCTGTTCTCGAAATGAGAAGACACAAGTGACAAAATCAGAAACAGAAAGAAAAAAAAAAAACCCGGGTGAAACAGAGGTCATCTGTAAGTAGCACAACACTTCCTTAGCACAGCTCAGATTAGAAATCCGAGTATAAATCACGCTCAAATTCATGCATGCTATTTAGCTTTTAGCCGTTTTATTTGCATCTCTAAATGAAATGATTTCCTTTTTGAGCGATAATCTGATAATCCTCCTTCTGCTCATCCTCCGCTGCCTAAAAGCAGGAAAAGCGGTGAAGATGTGCATGAAAAGCTAAGAAACTAAGCTCCAGAAAAGGGAAAAACAATGATACCGAGGCACTGGTTCCACTCATTAAAGTCAGAGCTTCCTTACAAGCTCGTCACAGATCTTTTTCTGTTTCGACGCTATTCCTTGCTGTTCTCCCATAAGCCCCAGTGTGCTCTGGTTTCTAATGACAGGCTTCTGGATTTAATGGCCTAAGCAAACCCCAAAAGGCTCACTTAAACACACCATTACTGTGGTGTAGCTATTTTGGCACAGTCTGCATTTCTAACATAAAATGTACGGGTAAACAAAACGGGAACAAAAAATCAAATACAGAATTTAGTTAATGCTTAAGAACCGGGTGTAGTTAAAAAAAAAACATTTGGAGAAATTACAAGATAATCACACAGAATGAACAGGAATAACTGCTGAAATAGAAGGCAGACTATCGATCACCGGTTAAAAATACATGGCTATCTGGTATCGATTGTATATATCCATTAGGAAACATGGTCGTATGTGATGTATAGTGCTAATGCTGTCCTCTGGGGAGAAGCTAATGAGGCGAGTTCGGTTACGCTGTGCTAGATTAGCATGTATGAATAACGCAAATAAAAAAAGAATAAATCACAGACGCCCTGTGGTGATGTTAGGATTGGGGCAGAAACAACATGGCGAAGACATCAGGAAAGCCCGAAGTAAACTTTTAATCAAGGGAACTTTCTAGCAATCAACATAATAAAATTTTCCTCAAGGTGTCATATGTTCTGCTCAAAAAGGATAAGTCTGGTAAAGATATGTCAAAGGATGTCTGTTGTAATCATAATCGAATCACGTGATAAGCGATCTCTGTATAAATTACATGAATCCATGCTCTTTTTACTAAAAGAGCTATGCCTTCTACTAGAGCTGTGTTTGAGTGTAATTTCCCACTTACAACTGGTAGAAAACGCCACTCAACTTGAAATTTACCCAAAAATTCCCCAAATGATGTCAAATCAACATTGCCACCTTCTCTATTTTTAAATAAGGACTTTTGACTCGCTTTGGATCAGATACTAAACAATACTTGGTTAAATCTATAACACTGACCACACATATTGTTTGGATTAATTATAGCAGTAATCAGGATGGAAGCTAAACCCAAGCCAAAGATGAAATCCAGGGGAAATTGACACGGTAATCGACTTAGAGGAGAATATTTAGGAGTGAACTTTTTAAAAGCTGATATATTAGCAACAAAAGAGGATGATGACTTTTGCTTACATTCCATTATATTTCCATGATGGAAAATTGGAGGAGGAAAATCCTGAAGTCAATACAAACGATAAACAAGAAACACGTCTGGAATTCAGAGATGAAGAAGCGATCGTCGGTTCTTGTCGTAGATTACATTTTTTATCAGATGAATGGTGCAGACTGGAAATTTCTGGAAAGTCAGCCAATCAGCAGCATGAACATATACATGGCTAAAGAAGAGTGACGAGATCTGGATGATCTACAAACCTTGAATATTGGAAATCTTCTCAAATCTATTGTATGTATTTTCAGTCTTTGTATCACACCAAGTGCCAACAATAATTAAAAAAAAATTCTCGCACAATATTTTCCTTTCTAAAACCATTAAGGTATTAAAATGCACGTTGCTATAGGATTCCTAAGAGGGAAAAAAAACCAGACAGAGAGACCCACTTTAGCCTTGAGACTTCACAGTGGAAGAACACGGACATAAATAACAGTAATTTGGCCACCGGGGCTCTTTGAGTGGTTCTGCACATTAAAGAAAGTACAAAAAAAATCTAGAGCTAAAACACATTGCAATTTAAAAGAAAAATACACTACAGACAGTATTTCACACACACAACAGACCAGCAAGGACTTGAGTGAGCATATGCATAAACCTCAGTGACTGATGTGACACCAATGGAATTCTATATGTTGCTCTTGCAGAGATTAAAGCTAATGATTTTGGCTCAGTGACTGAAAGTGATGAATATCTCTGTATAATTATATAACAAGTGCTGCTTTGTCACTGACCCTTCCGTGTTAGCATTAAAATGCCAGGATGTTGAAAGAGTTAGAGATTAGAGACCTCATTCGAGACCTCCTAGTTTCTGATGTTCTATTATATAAAAATTCTACAAATAGAAATGATAATACTGATGGATAATGATATCTGATTCATCTGATCAGTAAATAGATACAGATATTAGCAGTGGGTTGCACCTCTTAGAGTAAATGTAAGAATATTTGAAGACTAAGTATAACTAGCACCCACCAAGGCTGACTAAATATCAGTCATCTGTGAAAATTTTGGACTTGAACACACTGCAAAATTAACAACTTATGGAGGAAATGCACCATTTTGCGGAAATAGTTCTCCATACCAAGAGGGGGCAGTAGTCAAAGAAGCATTAGTCGTGAATTGCATGCACTGTATTATGCCTATACCTTGCATATTAGCGCTTATTTTGGTGTACTTTTCTTTACTTTTTATGTGCTATTAATGTAGCAAACTAGGCCACTATTTTCATTATGGATTTGGTTTGAACATACAGTTCAACATCTAAATCCTGCATAGCAACTTATGTTGTGATAAAAACAAACGTATAATTTGCCAGATTTTCTAGCTTTAGTTTCTTCTCCCCAACGCTACATTGAACAAGGCAGTTAGCTTATGACTCAACAGTTATGGCTCTCAAATATTTGGGGTATGCCTCATGAATTTACCAGAACTCGAAGCACAACATCGGACTTTCAAAATGAATGAATGGAAAACAACCACCTGTCTGTTTTATTTGTTTTTATGCCATTATTTCTAGTCTTATAAATAGTTTCCAACCTGCACATGGGCTGCATTCATAAAATCAGGATGAATCTCAACACTAAACCCTGTCTGAACAACAACAGTTTGTCTATGATGACGTTCTAAACCATGTAATAACCCCAATTAACCACCTCCTATATCATTCTTTAAGTGCACTGATAGCACGGCCACGCTCGACCCGGTGGCAAGGCAGTCCATCAAGGAAAAGGTTAATGGTTCATCACAATACAATACAATAGCTTGCTAACAGTGGCAAAACATGCATTAGCGTCTTCTTTAGCGTGTTTCTCAATCCATTCCTCAATTCCCTGCCAGAACTTTCGCAGCTCGGCGCTGGCACGGATCCCTCAGCTCCTCGACTTTCTGCCATGTGTTCCTTCCCTTGCTGCAGGAAGCCAGTGAAGATGTGCCAAACATCAGTTAGCAAGCCATTCATTTTTTAACTCCAAATGTCTCCAAACACGTGTTGCGGCAGCCATAAGCCGTGCTCGGTCTCCAAAACCTGAGGTGAGAAGGAGTTTTTTTGAGAAGGAAGTCATGTCTAACAGTTGAACTGGATTGAAACGCTTCCAGGTCGGTTTGTTTGTTTTTTTTTAAGCCGTTTACAGGCAGTTTTGTTTTTCGGAAGCTGGAAAAGCCTCTTCCAAGACTCATTAGCCGTAAACCTCTGGAGTGAAGACAATGACTAAGGCGTTATGACTGTTTCCTTGCCATCATCCAATAAACACTTTCATTAGCGGATGATGCAGAGTGAGCAAACTTGTACTCATCCATTCCGGGTAAAGTTAACACGTCAGAAGAAGCTTCTTGAAATGATTTCTTTGCACAACTGCTACTATGCATTTAGCATTAAGTCGAGTCAAGACAAATGTGACAACTGGTACATGCTGTGTAACGTTTAAAAAAAACCTTCATGTCTCCAGATTAGTCCACTTGCCTTGACGCAGTGCGACTGGACACATCAGTCCATTAAAGCCTTCAATTCATCCACTTAATTATTTCAAAATGACCTGAATGTCTGAAAGCCTTCACGGTAGACAAAGGACCGTCTAGGGTGAAAGCATCGTCTGGGATTCGCCATTCCGGGCAGACAAGCTTTCAAACTCGTATCCTTGCCTCATTTTCCCACTCACTTTCCATTGTCCCTTCTTGCTAGCATACTGTCATGGAAAAAGAAATGCAAGCAGTGGTCAGAAAGTGCTGACTCAAGACATCTAAGCTGACAAACTGCATCAGGATCGATCAACTCATTCCAGCGCAGATCTATCACTGTGATTGAATGCTAACAGCGCTGGGCGAAGTGCCTAGATGGAGCTGATCAGGAATGAATTGAATGTGCGAGTTGGAGCAAAAAAAAAAGGAATGGAGAAGGTTGGACAATGGCAGGAGGCAATTCTTCTTACTTTCTGGTGTCAGAGAGTAATGGTTTTAACCAGCTGGAATTTCAAACTATCTTTATTAAGAACTACGACCGAGGAATTTGAGAAGAAAAATAGAACAATGTTAAAAGCATTAATGCGAGTCTTACCAATTACATTAAAGTAATAATGCAGCTCACGTCATGGTGTTTTAAGAGCCGCCGCAATTTGCAAATGTCCATTTGCATTTTTATAGATGGGGCAGAACATAATGAAGAAGAAACTCCTGCATTGTTTTATATGGCCTGGAGTGAGCTGGACCCGCCGAGTGGATCTATAAATAACAGCTGAGGAAGTCATATTTTAACAAGCTTTAAAAGTGCCGTTAGGAATAAGCTCATGCATCACACACGCAGACTTACGATCCTTAACGCACACATACGCACCAGATACATGCCCATAGCGCCTAGCTGTGGTATTATGACACACATTCCTCAAAAGCTATCCAATTACCTCCAGTTTCATTAAACAACACTTCCTGCTGTAACACAGAGAGCTGAGGTGAATATTTTATAAGATAATGGATAATGGAAGCTCAGAGGTTCAAGAAGCTCTGATTAAACGTACAATTTTACAAAACCAGAATACACTCGCAACTATTTTATAATGACACACGGAAGTGTTTTATTCTTCTTATATTGCAGGCATACGCCAATGATTATAATTTCTTATTTAGTGAAGATTCACATCACATTCTTCACATACTTCTTGATGGAACATCTGAGAATTTCCTGTCATCACTACAAACATTGTCATTCTCATTTTGTTCTAACTCCTTAAGTCAACAAGACAGACAATAAAACAGGATTTCTGTCATGTTACTGAGAAAGACTTCTGTCCTGAAGACTCTTCTGCGATGGAAAGTTTAAAAAAAAAAAAAAAAAAACCTTTAACATTTCTGTGTTAAATAAACTTTTCCTTAGAGAAAATGTTTGTACATTTCTCTTTGGTAAATAGCACCTTTTTAAAATCTGTCATGAATCTCTGTACAATGCCCGAGCGAAAACGTTGTTACTATAAAAACATTCAAGTATTAGAATATGTGCGTTAATATTTTGATAATAATCGACGTCGGAGTTGCTGTTGACGACGGAATATATTCTGACCAATCAGATTCAAGAAAGAATCCAAAAAACAAAACAAAAAACAACAAAAAAAGGAAAGTTTTTTTTTCTTTTGTTATCTAGGAGTCAACATATTACTATAGTTAAAAATGGAAATAAAAAAAATATTACTATAGTTAGAAATGGAACTCAATAAATAAAAATAATTATTACTATAGTTAAAATGGAAATAAAGAAATAAAAACAAATAAAAATATTACTATATTTAAAAATGAATATTGCCTCTGAAATTGTTTACACAACAAAGCCACAATTTTTCACAATTTCCAGAAGCATAGTGCTACTGGAAATGTTTGTCCTATGTTATAATGATTGTACTACTGGATAAATATATAAATGCATCTGAATATTAACACTTTTTTTTAAAAGTTTGCTGAGGCCTCCCTTTGTGTACTTCCTGTTGAGACACAGGAAGTAGCAGGATTCCTGTCAGGAAGCGGATGCTCGCTGGTGCAGGACTCCCTGTCTGTAATATTCTACTCCCTCCAGGACCACACTCGTGCCTCCTCACTTACTGTTCTACAAATCAATAACCAGCACATTGTTTAAACATTCATCAAAAGAGAAAAGCATGAGGAGAGATTCGCCACACAGTCCTGGGGTTTGTTTAGTCCTCGACAGCCATTTTTTTTTCAGCGAGTAAATGCCCAAGAGGGAGAAATGTAGAACAAGTCTTCTGTGGTGTAAACACACAAACATTCAGTGATACAATGTGCTTTCCAGCGTCTTCTGTTTTGTTATGACGGCCTTCAAGCTGTGGCATTTTCTCTCATCATCCTCCAAATTCCTACAGACACAAAGACGCTTGCAAAAACAAAAGTACTCGCCTTTGAGAGATGGTTGACCTTTAAAAGAAGAGGAAAAAAAAATACCCAGAGATGGGAATGGTAATAATTTAGAAAAATTCAAGATCAGAGGGCAGAAAAGCGAAAACAGAACCAGACTCTAATCTGCTTTGTGAAGGTTTTCATTTCCAGAGCAGCTTTCTGAATACACTTTCCCCATTAATAACCTTCATTAAGCATTCACGGTGTATACACACTGAAATCTCTCCCTATACAGCACCAACACAAAGATACAGCATCAGTCAGTGTAATGCAAAAAGTGCAATTCAATTAGAAAGAAAAGCTTTTGATTGGTGTGGCGCTGCCGAGTCGCCTAAAGAGCCCATTCATCACCATCAGGTCGGCTCTGCCGTCACCCATGATGGAAAACGAGCAAGACTGAATGATCCTGCCTCTCCTCCTGAGACGAGATGCACGAGCACAGAGAGGCACTTCCAAGAAATTACGATGTGGGCTGGAAACATAAAAAAAAATGACCAGGAGGAAAGAAAAGAGTGGTGAGAGACCATGGTGGTCTCAGTAAACGCTCACATCAGCAATGGCCTTCACCAAAGTTTTGACTGTGTAATGCTCCAGCAGTTAAATTTTTAGCTTTATGATATTCTATGATTCACATTGTAATATTTAATTGCACTGGTGGAACACAGCCACCAGGTTTTCCTTTAATTTGTCAGCAGTCTACAGATAGAATCTTTGAAGTGTGTATTATTCATTTTTGAATAAGATTACTGACAGATTTATGACGGGTTACATTATAGCCGAAGGGATAATGCAGCGGTTCAGAGGAAATACATACATATCTGGCAGATAACAATCTTAGCTCTCAATATTGGCCAGGTTTTTACCGCAATGATATTTTAAAGTGAAGAGACCTGAAGCCTCACCGTTGTTTAGTGAGCATTGGGTCTATTTTATGAACTGATACATACTTTGTTTTTAAGGAAAGGAAAAAAGGAGGAAAACAACACAAGGGAAGGGAAAAGGAATATGGGAAAGGAAAGGAAAAAAGGAGGAAAACAACACAAGGGAAGGGGAAGGGGAAGAGGAAGGGGAAAGGAAAGGAAAGGAAAGGAAAGGAAAGGAAAGGAAAGGAAAGGAAAGGAAAGGAAAGGAACATGGAAAAGGGAAGGGAACAGAACGGAACATGGAAAAGGGAAAGGAAAGGAACGGAACATGGAAAAGGGAAAGGAAAGGAACGGAACATGGAAAAGGGAAAGGAAAGGAACATGGAAAAAGGAAAGGAAAGGAAAGGAACATGGAAAAGGGAAGGGAAGGGAACGGAACATGGAAAAGGGAAAGGAAAGGAACATGGAAAAGGGAAAGGAAAGGGAAGGACATGGGCAAAGAAAGGAGAAGAGAAGAGAAGAGAAGAGAAGAGAAGAGAAGAGAAGAGAAGAGAAGAGAAGAGAAGAGAAGAGAAGAGAAGAGAAGAGAAGAGAAGAGAAGAGAAGAGAAGAGAAGAGAAGAGAAGAGAGGAGAAGGAGAAGGAGAAGGAGACTGAAATAAGATCTGTAACTGACTAAATCTGTCTAACCCAAACCTGGTAATCAGCTGCTGTTGCAAAATGGTTTCATTACAAGCTGAAACACACCTGATACACCATCAGGCGTCAACAGACTGAGTCCAATTGATTAATTAAGTGGAATCCTGTGAGAATGAAGAAAAAACCATCAGCCTCACTGTCCCTTTGCAGATAATATTGGATAGCTGTGATGCAATATAATCTGACAGCTAGGATATGTGTCATGCTGTGCTATGTATCTATGATGCATCTATACTACTGTCGATTAGGTTAAGTAGCCTTCATTTGTCACAAATACATTACTGCACACTGAAATTCTTTCTTCACATAGCCCATGGTTGGAGGGTTTGGGTCAGAGTGCAGAGTCAGCCATGATGCAGTGCCCCTGGAGCACAGGGGGGTTGAGGGCCTTGCTCAGGGGCCCAACAGTGGCAGCTTGGTGGTGCTAGGGCTTAAACCCTGATTTTCCAATCAACATCCCAGAGCCTTAACCACTTGAGCTACCACTTTCCCATAACACTCCCCATGAGTATTTTATTCCTTACTCAATACATGAATTGTATTTATAATGTAATGCATTTTCTTTTGGCAATAACAGAACTAATTGTGGCCATGTTTGAGAGCAAGAAAAGAGGGAAAGTAAAAACATGGCTGTTAGTTTCCCTACTGGCCCACATTCTGGTGCCCGGGCCTTTGGCTTGCCTTCGCTATAGTCCAGCACACCAGGGGAGTGTGGGTAATTTGTCCACTTGTTTGGATGATCTGCCATCTGCTGCAGTGATTCCTGGCCTTACCTTGGAAACCGTGGACAACAATGGAACTGTGTGCTGGTTTGTATTGAATTATAGTGTACTGTAGAGCACTGCTTTATTATGTAGAAGCAAAATGCGAAGAATTCATGACAAGATGTGGCTGCTTTGACATCAAACAGTGACATTCCCGCTCAGACATGACTCGGATATGCTTTTCCATATTGGAACTATTTGTATTTGTAACTTCAAGGGGGCATGGTGACTTAGTGGTTAGCATGTTTGCCTTGAACCTCCAGGGTAGGCGTGGTTTTAACCTTTATTTAACTTTTAAAGGAACGGAACAGAACGTAAAGGGATGGAACAGAAGGAAAGGAAAGGAAAGGAAAGGAAAGGAAAGGAAAGGAAAGGAAAGGAAAAGGAACAGGAAAAGGAAAAGGAACAGAACAGAAAAGGGATAAGATAAGATAAGATAAGATAAGATAAGATAAGATAAGATAAGATAAGATAAGATAAGATAAGATAAGATAAGATAAGATAAGATAAGATAAGATAAGATAGCCATCATTCTAGTCTCTATGTTAATATAATGACCTCCTTATGATCACATGCAAACGTATAGATGAAGGTAACGTCTCTTATTAATATCCACCAAAAAAAACCACCAAAAGTAGAACAGCATATGGTTTTGTGAACCTCATGGGATAGCTCCAAATAGCACTGGCATACCAATAATAAATCTTTACTATATCCTTATTACCTCAACCTGTTTCTGCATCTCACTAACTGATGATGTGAACAGAACAGAAATTTTTCCTTGTTAGGAGATCTCTTACATATAATCCGACATGAAGAGCACACATAATCCCATCGTCTGTTAGAGGACCCGGATGTGGTTTTATTGGGATGGTGTCATATAGTGTGACAAGTAATAATCTTTAACAGACTGCAGCGTAATACCAGCTTGGGGATAAGTTAAGTCTGTGATCGCTACTTCACACATAGTTGAGGTTTGAGTGCCTACAGTCAGTGTGCTAATTTTAGCAAGGTGATGTCGAGCTGCTCGGTCATCTGTTAAAAAAAAAAAAAAGACAATTACGGCATTCGCTTCCCCTAACAGGAAGAACGTGGCTGTGTGCCAGGAGACGAGAGCAATCCAGTCATACTGTTACCTCTTTTTACACGGAAATAGAGAGACAAAAGCAAAAAATAGGAGACCGAATGAGAAATTTTCGCTCCATCACAGAACTATAGAGAGAGGTCATAACACTGACTGTCTGCAGCAGGAAGAAAAGAAAGTAAACGGAGGGAAAAACAAAGCGGAAGAGTAATGAGTTTCACCCTCCTGCCCCATCACGGTGATGGAGCAGATCGAGAAATCCCAAATCACTCAGGATAGGAAACAGATCCTGGGAGAGAACAGGGGTAAGGATTTAAAATACGGTGGAAATGCTATACAAGCACACAACCACAGGTGAGGTGTGAAAAAAGAGAGAAAGAGAGAGAGAGAGAGAGAGAGAGTATAATAGAGACAGCAGAATGAAAGTGTGATGGATTGCACACTGCTACTTTTTGTTATTTGGTAGAATAGAGAATTGTTTTACAATATACTGGTGTGTAATATCTATCCATCTATACATATATCCATCTATCTATCTATCTATCTATCTATCTATCTATCTATCTATCTATCCATCCATCCATCCATCCATCCATCCATCCATCCATCCGTCCGTCCATCCACATACACACACACACACACACACACTTCCCTAACTGACTGCTATCTAAATCCATTTATCCATTTATCCATCCATCCATCCATCCATCCATCCATCCACACACTTATACATACAAGCACACACACACACCTTTCCTTATCATCTGAAATGTATCCATCCATCCATCCATCAATTCATCCACACACACACACACACACACACACACACACACACACACACACACACACACTTTTTCCTGATTGGCTTAAGCCTGTTATTTTCTAAGGCTATGACCTAAATTATGTAAATGATGATATTATGTAACCACGCTGGAGCGTCACCATGGCAACTAGCCTGAATAGCTGAAAAACAGTTCAGTGCTTGCCCTAGATTTGTTATTGCTCACTATATAATAATAATTAACATGAAATGCCAAAAAGAGAATGTCTAACATTACGAACAAAGAAAACACCAAAGTGACCCTGTTTTTTATAACCTCTATAAAACTGTATAAAACTGTATTATTTATATATTTATATATATATATATATATATATATATATATATATATATATATATATATATATATTTTTACATATATACATATATGTCTAATGCAATTAGAAAAATTAGATGACTATACATTAAGCAATTCATTCCATTTAATGCAAACAAAATATACACAAAACCATGAAGATTAAAAAGTATGTAACATGTCGAATATGTTACATGGTGTACGTTAAATAATGCATAATTAATTAATAAAATATCACTAGTGTAGCTGTCAGTGACGGTTGTCCGCCAGCGGCGGCAGCAGCCGGATCCATGCATGGGGCTGGAGTTGGGGAGGGGCGGAGAGAGAGAGACGTAGTCGAGCAGGCGAAGAGGTCGTAACCAGGAAATCCGAATAACAAAATCCAAAAAAACATTCCAAAGTCAGCGTAATCCAAAACAGTAATCCAAGAACACGAGGCAAACGCTTAGTAGGTGACGAGGGACGATACTTCGCATAGAGCAGGAAGTACGCTCCATATTTATGCTTGTGTGGAAACACGGAAGCGCATCAAATGTCTGGCGAGGGCTCCCTCTCGTGGCCAGACCTCGGATAAAGTGTGACAGAGCCCCCCCCAGGAACATCTCCCGGTGTTCTACGCTGAGGTCGCCCCCTCGGTCGAGGTGTGGCCTTGTCCGGGTGATCGCGATGAAAATCCTCAGTCAGGGACAAGTCCAGGATATCGGCCGCATCCACACAAGAGTGTTGCTTGGGCCCATACCCCTCCCAGTCCACCAGATACTGGAGCCGTGATCTAACTCCCCTGGAGTCAAGAAGAGCATGTACTCGATAAGCCGGGGATCCATCAATGTCTAGGGGAGGGGGAGGATCAACGAGGTCCGAATCCCCTATGCCTGGAGAGTGCGCCGGCTTGAGGAGCGACATGTGAAAAATGGGGCAGATACGGTACGATGCAGGGAGCCGAAGCCGGTAACACACTGGATTGACCTGGTGGACGATCTCAAAAGGCCCTATAAACTTGGGACTGAGCTTGCAGCATGGTAGCTTGAGTTTCAGGTTCCGGGTGGTTCTCCCAATCTCCTGATTCAGACGCTTCGCCTGGCCATTGGACTGGGGATGGTATCCGGAACTCAAACTGATGTCGATGCTGAGCCATTCACACAAAGACCTCCACACCCTGGAGGTGAACTGAGACCCCCGGTCCGACACTATGTCCTCAGGAAGGCAGAAATTCCGGAATACTTGTTGGAACATGGCATCCGCAGTTTGCATGGCTGTGGGGGTCCCCTTGAGAGGGATCAACTTGCAAGCTTTAGAGAATCGGTCCACCATGACCATCACCGTGGTGAGTCCTCCCGAGTTGGGTAAGTCCGTGAGAAAGTCCACAGACAGGTGGGACCAGGGGCATTGGGGAGTAGGTAGGGGTTCCAGCAATCCTTCCGGGAGCTGGCGACTGACCCGAGTCTGGGCGCAAGTAGAGCATGACCGGACAAACCTCTCCACATCTGTCCTAAGAGATGGCCACCAGAACCTGCATAGAGTGAGTTGAGTCGACCTGAGGATCCCCGAGTGACCAGAGCTGGGAGCCTCATGAACCCATTGTAACACTTGCTGGTGGAACTGAAGGGGCACGTAGACCTTGGTTGAGGGACAGTTCACCGGTGGAGGCTTGTCGGCATGGGCTCGCTGAATCTCCTCTATGAGACTCCACCGGTCAGGGGCTAGAATGGCGGCTGCAGGGAGAATGAGATCGGGCTGAGAAGGCTCACTTTGGGCCTCGAACTTGGTCCCGGGGCGATCACTGAAAACTCAAATCGGGTGAAGAACAGCGCCCACCGGGCCTGAAGAGGATTTAAACGTTTGGCGCTGCGGAGGTACTCCAGGTTATGATGGTCGGTGAGAACCAAGAACGGATGACGTGCCCCCTCCAGCCAATGCAGCCACTCCTCCAGCACGGCCTTAATGGACAGCAGCTCCCGGTTCCCGACATCATAATTCGCCCCCGCTGCCGTCAGCTTCCTGTAAAAGAAAGCACATGGGTGAAGCTTGCTCGGAACGCCGTGTCGTTGGGATAGCACGGCCCCGATGCCACTGCTGGAAGCATCTACCTCCACCACGAAGGGGAGGTCCGGGTCAGGATGGTGCAGAATGGGAGCTGTGGTGAAGCTATCCTTGAGTTTAACGAAGGCCACCTGGGCTTGATCACTCCAGCACAATCTCCTGGGTTTACCCCGCAGTAAGGAGGTCAATGGGCCGGCCACGGAGCTATAGTTCTGGATGAAACGCCGGTAGAAGTTGGCGAACCCCAGGAACCGCTGCAAATCCTTAATCGTGGTAGGATTGGGCCATTCGGTGACCGCACGTAATTTCGTGAGGTCCATCTCGACCCCTTGCCGCGAAATCACGTATCCCAGGAACGTGATAGTGGTCCGGTGGAACTCACACTTCTCAGGCTTGATGTATAGGTGATTCTGCTGAAGTCTGGAGAGGACTGCCCGGACGTGACGTACATGTTCTTCCAAAGAGGTCGAGTACACCAAGATGTCATCGATATACGCGATAACCCACTTCCCAAGGATATCCTGGAACACCTCATTGATAAGAGACTGGAACACCGCAGGAGCATTAGTAAGTCCGAAAGGCATGACAAGGTACTCATAATGACTATGGGTGGTGTGAAAAGCGGTCTTCCATTCGTCTCCCTCCCGGATCCGGACCAGATTATAGGCGCTGCGTAAATCCAGCTTAGTGAAAAACCTAGCTCCCCTTAACTGCTCCAGGGCCACAGGTACCAAGGGTAACGGATAAGGATAACGAACTGTGATAGCGCTGAGTCCCCTGTAATCGATGCACGGGTGAAGGCCCCCGACCTTCTTCCCCACAAAGAAAAACCCCACCGCTGCCGGGGACGTAGATGGTCGTATGTGACCGACAGCCAGGGCCTCCTCAATATACTCCTCCATGGCTCTCGCCTCCGGCAGAGAGAGTGGATAAACTCGGCCCTTGGGGGGTGAGGTGTTAGGCAGCAAGTCTATGGTGCAGTCCCAGGCTCTATGCACTGTTAGGCGAGCAGCCCTCTCCCTACTGAACACCTCCTGAAAGTCTTTGTAGACGCACGGAACGTATCCGGATGCTAGAGGAGCAGAATCCTCAACCACTGAGGATAAGCATGGATGTGACACAGGCTCATGAAGGCACTTACTTAAACACATCGCAGACCAACGGACCAGCTCCTCCTTGTGCCAGGAAATTTGAGGATCATGCTGTCGCAGCCACGGAAAGTCCAGGATAACGGGTTTGGCGGGCGAGGAGGTAACATAGAATGCCAGACGTTCACAATGAAACAGGCCCACTTTGAAATCCAGCAGCTCGGTCTGATGGGTGAGATAGACCCCTCCGATGGGTTGACTGTCAATGGCCGTTATCCTTAACGATGGCATACAGGGAACAGTGGGGATCCGGAGCTCCTCCAACAGTGCCCTGTCAATCAGGTTAACGGCAAGTCCAGAGTCTATCAGGGCTGAGACAGGAACACACCGATCAGAAAAGCATAATGACACCGGCACCTTCAGACTAAAGGACAATGAGTTTTCACCCACCTGAGCTGATGTAGGCTTCCGGCACCGGTGGATCAGGTGACCTGAACCCCCACAGTAATAGCACAGCCTCATCTGGGTAAGTCGCTGGTGCTCCCGTTCCGTCAACCGGGATCTCCCAAGCTGCATGGGCTCGGGAGCTTCCTCACGAGGCCTAGGATAGTCCGGATGAAAACGAGGGCGAGACAAGACTGGTGGGCGTGCCCCTGCACGATGCTGACGCAGGAGATTGTCCAGGCGATTGGCAGTGGCTACATACTGGGACAGAGAGGTAGCATCCTCCCAACATGCCAGTTCAGTCTGGAGCGCAGGGCTCAGACCCTCGCGAAACACTGCCCACAGCGCCGCGTTGTTCCAACCGGACTGGGCTGCCAGAGTGCGGAATTTGATAGCATAATGCGCAGCCGAATCAGATCCCTGACGTATCTCCATTAACTGGAGAAAGATGTCCTTGCCCCCAGACGTCCGGATCTGAGGGTCCACCTCCCACACCGCGGAGGCTCAGTCCAGGGCTCTACCCGTCAGCAATGACAGTAAGAAAGCACACTTAGTCCCTTCGTTGCGATAAACCTCGGGTTAATGCACGAAGAAATTCTCACACTGGCGTAAAAAAACGCAGCAGCGATCTGCAGAGCCGTCATACTTCTCTGGCATGGCCAGTCTAGGTGACTCACCGCGTGGTGCTGGCGGGTCTCACGGGGGTGGGGGTGCGGCGGCGCTCGCGCTTTGTAGCTGGCTCTGTAGCACTTCCACCAGATCTTGAAACGAGCGGATCAGCGCACCTTGCCAAACGATAATCGCCCGTAACACCTACTAACTGGACTAACTCCACTGGATCCATGCGCGGGGCTGGAGTCGGGGAGGGGCGGAGAGAGAGAGACGTAGTCAAGCAGGCGAAGAGGTCGTAACCAGGACATCCGAATAACAAAAGCAAACAAATCCAAAGGGCGCGGCAGAGACAAAGTCCAGGAAACAGTCCAAAGTCAAACACAGTCAAACAAATCCAAAAGGGCCAGAAGCAGAAATCGTAATCCAAAGAAACAGTCCAAAGTCAGCATAATACAAAACGGTAATCCAAGAGCACGAGGCAAACGCTTAGTAGGTCACGATACTTCGCATAGAGCAGGAAGTGCGCTCCGTATTTATGCTTGTGCGGAAACACGGAAGCGCATCAAAAGTCTGGCAAGGGCTCCCTCTCGTGGCCAGACCTCGGATGAAGCGTGACACTGTCTATCAATATAGAAAAATAACTGAAGTTGAAGCATTTAGAAATGACCTGCTTGAACAAATGTATGAACAAACTCTAGCATTATTTTATATACACAATTTTAGTGTAGCAGCTTGTGTGTGATGGGCACTAAACAGTACAATTAACACACTTTAATGCATATTAAAATTATTAATGTGTGTTAGAAGCAGGAAAAATGGGCAAGCGTAAGGATATGAGTGAGTTTGACCGGGGCCTAATTGTGATGGCTAGACGACTGAATCAGAGCGTCTCCAAAACTGCAGCTCTTGTGGGGTGTTCCCAGTCTGCAGTGGTCAGTATCTATCAAAAGTAGTCCAAGGAAGGAACAGTGGTGAACCGGCGACAGGGTCATGGGTGACCAAGGCTCACTGATGCACGTGGGGATCAAAGGCTGGCCCGTGTGATCCGATCCAACAGACGAGCTACTGTTGCTCAAATTGCTGAAGACATTAATGCTGGTTCTGATAGAAAGGTGTAAAAATACACAGTGCATGATGGGTCAGGGCTGTTTTGGCAGAAAAATGGGGGACCAACACAATATTAGGCAAGTGGTCATAATGTTATTCCTGATAACATTATATAAATGCAATAGATTGAAATAGAGATCAATTCTCTAATTGTATCATACAGAATGATGTGTGGAATGTAGCGGGGGAAAAAAAAAACCTCAACACAATTTCTCTTCACAATTAGGCAGAGGCTCTGGTATCACATCAGTTTTGTTTGTGCAGTGTGGCAGGAAAAAACTCATTAGCGGATACTTCCTATGTCGCTGATTCTTCTCTCTGTCAGCCTCGATTCCAGTGGGTAAAGTGAACCATTGTGAGATGAGAAGGAATAACGAAGATAAGTGAGGAGATTTCAGTGCAATCACACACACACACACACACACACACACACACACACATTTCTATGACATATCAGAACATAAAAAAAAACACATGTAGCTACTTGCATGTAATAGCTTTCTACTTTGAAATCATCTGTTTTTTACTAGTTTTATGTACTTGGGACATTTTGGACTAACACACACACACACACACACACACCACACACACACACACACACACACACACACACACACACAGGTTCCTGTTTTGCTGTATCTTACATAATTTCATTTTATTCACATCCAAAATCTCAACCCTCATAGCACCAGAAACTGAGAAATTGTCCTGCTTACAAAAAGATAAAAGCTTATATATATATATATATATATATATATATATATATATATATATATATATATATATATATATATATATATATTTATATAAAAGATGAAAAAGACACAAGTAAAATATTGTAAGTTGCAGATTTCAGTTCACATATAGTCATAAAGTTTGATTACTGAGCTACGCAACTGAACAGGAAATAATTGGATAGTAGAGAGTCTAGCAGTTAGCAAACAGGTTTCTCCAACACACACACCTAAACATATATGAACATACACACATAAACACACACCCATACATGAACACACACCTGAACACATGTATGAACACACACACATGAACGCACACATGAACACACATACATGTGAACACACACATGTGAACACATATGAACACACACACACACACACACGAACACACACCTGAACATATGTATGAACACACACACATGAACGCACACACAATCATGAACACACACATGAACACACATACATGTGAACACACACATGTGAACACATGAACACACACACACACATGAACACACACCTGAACACATGTATGAACACACACATGAACACACACAATCATGAACACACACATGAACACACATACATGTGAACACACACATGTGAACACATATGAACACACACACATACATGAACACACGTGAATACACACATGGACACACATGTGAACACACATGAATACACATACATGTGAACACACACGAAGACATGTGAACACACATGTGAACACATATGAAAACATACATGTGAACACACACATTCAAATTCAAATTTATATTCGTCACATACACAACCATACACAGTACGATATGCAGTGAAATGCATGAACACATATGAACACACACACACACACACACACGAACACACATATGAACACATACATGTGAACACACATGAACACATATGAACACACACACACACACACAAACGCACACATGAACATACATACATGTGAACACACATGTGAACACGCATGAACACACACACACACGTGAACACACATACACACACGTGAACACTTGCAAGAGAACACACACATGAACACGCGCACACACACGTAAACACTTACATGAACACACACACACGAACACAAACATACATGAACACGCAAACACACACACACGCAAACACATACATGAACACAAGTGAACACACGCTCGTGAACCCACACACGAACTAGCGCAAAGACATAAACAAGCACGGACATAAACAACCATGCACACACACACCCACACGTGAACACACACATGAACATGCACACACACGAAAACATGCTCACACAAACACAAGCACAAACTAATCCACCTACATATATAATAGCATTGTGTTACTGAAATCACTACGATGCACGTGAATCATTTAGCGAACACAAGTCTGCCTCCCAGACACACACAACGTCTATGTTTACTCACAAAACAGCTTCGTCAGTCCCAAATTCTCACACATGCTCTAATGTACTAAGACCAGACTTAAAATGTGACCGCAAATCCAACCCTGCATCTCATCACTCCTCTAATCTGTGTGTAGCATTACTGTACAAACACTGCATTAATCACAGCAACTATTTGTTTAGCATATCCAATTACACTCCAACTAAACTACTTGGCATTTCTTTAAATAATTAGCGCAAAAAAAACCAAAAACAAATCTGCGGCGGTGTCTGCTATCCCTTTGTGTGCGATCTGTTACGTGTGTATGCTTGTGACCTCTGCCACTTTTTTTGGCGTGTGAATTTTTGAGTTGAGGATTTAAGGATTTGAATGCGACACGTCTAAACCTGTTGGTTGTTTTTTGTTTTTTTTTAATTCTGGCTGTAGCACAATGCAACCAATTAAACTCAATGCACGCAACAGCAAAACACAACAATGACAGCAAAAAAACAACAATAAACTGATAGATGCTGTGATGCTTTCCTGCAGGCCAGGACAAAATCGACTGACACACAAATACTACGGCACCTGTGACCTAGAAAAACCGAGCAAAAGCCATGCTAACATGAGAGAAAATAAAGACGCTAGTCAGGGATGAATAATATCTTTGACATGTTGTGCTTTATTAGGAGACAAGATACACTGGTTAGACAGAATTTTCCATTCTGTAGGAAATTCACTATACTTCAAAATACCTTCTGCATTTTCTTTAGAGTATTAACTCCTCACCAGAGGTCAAAAAAATAAATTTGTGGTTAATGGGTCATACACCAATCAGGCATAACATTATGACCAATATTGTGTTGGTCCCCTTTTGCTGCCAAAACAGCCCTGACCCGTCATGCACTGTGTATTCTGACACCTATCTATCAGAACCAGCATTAACTTCTTCAGCAATTTGAGCAACAGTAGCTCATCTGTTAGAGCGGATCACACGGGCCAGCCTTCGCTCCCCACGTGCATCAATGAGCCTTGGCCGCCCATGACCCTGTCGCCGGTTCACCACTGTTCCTTCCTTGGACCACTTTTGATAGATACTGACTACTGCAGACTGGGAACACCCCACAAGAGCTGCAGTTTTGGAGATGCTCTGATGCAGTCGTCTAGCCATCACAATTTGGCCCTTGTCAAACTCACTCAAATCCTAACGCTTGTCCATTTTTCCTGCTTCTAACACATCGACTTTGAGGACAAAATGTTCACTTGCTGCCTAATATATCCCACCCACTAACAGGTGCCATGATGAGCAGATAATCAGTGTTATTCACTTCACCAATGCTCAGAATGTTATGCCTGATCAATGTATGTGAGACACTCAGGGCTTTAAGAGTTTGTAGTTTTTCGCAACTAAAGGCTATATATTCATAGAAAAGTTCCTAAAAAAGAAAAAAGGGGTTTTTTTCCCACACAAACGTTTCTATCTTCAAAGTAAAAGGTGATATCAAACCTATTTCTGCTCTCTGAGACAGCTTGTTCATGAGCATCTAAAATTTGAAGGTGTTCATCTTCAACCACTTCTTCAACCACAACCAATTCTGTGTAAGGTTATCCAACAGAAGGAAAAACACGTAAAAGCCAACGGAGTCCTGACTCATTTTATATCAAACTCACAGCCAGAATCTTCTTCTTCTTCTTCTTTCGGCTTTTCCCTTCAGGGGTCGCCACAGCGAATCATCTCTCTCCACCTATCCCTATCTTCTGCATCCTCAACACTTGCACCCACTAGCTTCATATCCCTATTAATTCCATCCATATACCTCCTCTTTGGCCTTCCTCTTTGCCTCCTGCCTGGCAGCTCCATGTCCAACATTCTCCTACCAATATACTCACTGTCCCTCCTCTGAACATGTCCAAACCATCTTAATCTGGCCTCCCTAACTTTGTCCCCCAAACGTCCAACATGAGCTGTCCCTCTGATGTACTCGTTCCTAATCCTGTCCAATCTTGTCACTCCCAAAGAGAACCTCAACATCTTCAGCTCTGCTACCTCTAGCTCTGACTCCTGTCTCTTCCTCAGTGACACTGTCTCTAAACCATACAGCATGGCTGGTCTCACCACTGTCCTGTACACCTTCCCTTTGATTCTCGCTGATATTTTCTGATCACACAGAACTCCCGACACCTTTCTCCACCCATTCCAACCTGCCTGCACTCGCTTCTTTACCTCTTTCCCACACTCTCCATTACTCTGGACTGTTGACCCCAAGTATTTAAACTCCTGAAACTCACAGCCAGAATATCATTCATTAATTTATTTATACTGATGATGATAAAATGTCTGATTGGTTGATGCACTGAATGCCAGTGTACTGTTAAAAAGGGTTAATACTGTTAACTAGTTAACTTTTTGCCCATACTTTGTAACATTACATTAGGTACAACTTTAAAAGCATGTTCCAGCTAACCGAATCATGACACTAGGAGCTTGCACTTGCCCAGCAGGCTAGCTAAAGCATTTATCATTTATCCATCTATGTATTCATTTATACTACTCAGTCTACTACTAACGTTTTACACCATTCATTCACTTGTTACCTTTTAACCACAAAGAAAGCAAGACATATATTTCTGGCTCAAATATGGCTGCACTAGTTCAAAGGATACACCAAAAAAGCGTGCATACGAATAGATTTAACCTCTACGCTAATGTTTACAAGGTGAAATTTTCCAGCTTGACCAAACCCAAGTACACGTTTTGATCAGGCTGCTATAGCAATACAGCACTAGGGAGCTTAGTGAAGGCATCTGGTTTATGGAGATGAGCTTTGCTGAACGAGCAGAGAGCAACAGAGCAGGACATCATGGACCATCTGCGCCGGGGGGGCTTCAGGGAAATCTGACAATGTTTACAAGTGAAGCCCGTGTAGCTGCTGCTGCTGCAGAACAAAAAGAACACACACGTCTGCATATACATTTTACCTGCAGAGTACAGAGAAAGCTGTCAACCACTACAGCCCTGATGCAAAAGCTTAGTTCCTATGTGGAAACAGATGGAAGAAGAGAAAAGTGAAGTGCAAGGTGACAATGAAGCTTCACATCAAGCTGCAAATGATCTGCAAGTACCGATAAACACCAGGCATGCAATGTATAGCTGATAACAAAATGAGCCAGGTGAAGGTTGCGGAGAAACTATGAGAGATGCAAGACTCTCCTGCTGTTTATTGCCTTATATGGATGTGATCTGATTCATTGTCAACCAGAAGGATTGGCTCACCCTTGAGTCTTCTCAAGGTTTCTTCATGTCAGTTTTTTTTGGCTCATTAGTGCTCATTTGGCTCACCAAGAGGTCATCAAATATTCAATTCAATTCATTTGTATACCACTTTTAACAATGGACATTGTCTCAAAGCAGCTTTACAGAAACATAGAAATATTTATCCCTAATGAGCAAGTCTAAGGTGACGGTGGCAAGGAAAAACTCCCTGAGATGATATGAGGAAGAAACCTTGAGAGGAACCAGACTCAGAAGGGAACCCATCCTCATTTGGGTGACACTGGACAGTAAATAATGTAAATGTAAATTATGTCCTTTATACAGCAGTTCATAGCCACGTGGAACTGTGCAACCAAGAGCTTCTGAGGAACTCATAGGTCAGTGTAGTTTTTCAGTTCATTATAGACTTAACACCAATTCCTTCCTGCCGAAGCCTTCAAATGTTCACTGATGATGACCCGAGTACAAACGGCAGTTCAATGATGGCACAATAGTCTTCAAGTATATCAGATCAGGATGCACACCAAGCAAAGTATTTCAGCTCCTTACAGTATAACGGAGCACATAAGTGTTCGACGTTTAAAAAGCATCCTTAGTTTTCTGCACAAACTAATTCAGCTTCAGAAGCAAATCCTCTGTTGCGGCTAATCACATGTCAAATTTTTCACCTGAAGGCAGCACATCAGATCAGAAGTCACTACCTTAGAAATGACCTCCATTTTATTTACCATCTATGGTTTTGTTTGTGAAACAAAATGGCTTGCTTAAGAAATAATAAAAAAAAGTCAGACGGAAACAAATTCTCCAGGGGAATATATGTTTATTCTCACTGTGGTGAATTCAAAACATGTTGTGTTTGTTGAGTCTGTCGCACTAAATCAAGACAAAACATGGGCATATTTGGATGCTGGGTATAAATGGACTTATAAAGGACATCAGGTATGAATATAACTTTAAATTATTTACACTGTACATCAAATATAATGTGATGTAGGTGAAATACACAAACATAAAGCAGTGCCTGTTGTTCACAGATGTGCTCGACAGTTCGATTATTACACAGAGATCATATCTTGCACAGCACAGAATAACTGAGATTACAGAGAGCATCAAGGTCCATGACTAGAGTGAATACTCATGAGAGGGACAGCTAAATTTTAGACAAATACCTCTGACCTAGATCTACAGCTGGATTTCTGTAAAGCTGCTTTGTGATGCGATGTCTATTGTTAAATGCGGGGGGGGGAAAGAGTGCCAGAGATTTTTTGGCACCAGAAATATTTTTCATTCAGCAACAGTTCGGTAACAAAAGGCACCGGCTGGACAGCTTTCGGTACAAAAGGCACCGGTTGGACGGCTTTCGGTACTCGGTCACAATCAGAACCATCAGAAACGGTACCTGGGGTTTACACAGAACAACTATGTCAACTCTCTCCCAAGCCGATGGAGAATTAATTCAAACTAGAAAGGAGAATTGAGCTTTGTCTGCTTGGGTGTGCATAAGTATATGCCCCACTGTGAATTCTTAAGCTTCTGAGGAAGTCACACAGAAAGGTTCATGTATTGAATCAAAGCACTGTGTGAGAGAGAAAAGCGACAGAGCAAATAAAAGAGGAAGGAATTAAAGGAAGAAAAAGAAATGACATCTCAACTCAGGGAACTTGTTTCATTTTTCCTCGGCCAGCAGAGATTTTCACATGAAACATGTAAGGTTTATTCTTCAGGGAATTGTGCTGAAGTAGTGAAGAATAAGACTGATTTTTCAAAAAGGACTGTGGCGGGCATTCAGTCAGAAATAGGACATCAGAAGTGAGGCTTTGTTGCTTGACTGAAAGCACTTCCGTTCAGCACCAGTAGCCGTCGGCGGTGTCTGTTTTCCACGAGACTGATCACAGCACCAAAAGTGAAAAAGCAACCCAAAAAAGCCAATAATCCAAGTCACTATATATGTCACGACAATCGATGCAGATCATTTGCTGACATTTCCAGGACACACAAATCAATGAGGTGACTGATGTCTTAATACTATGTGCAAATGATGGTCCACAGAACGGAATATTTGCGCTTTTTGTCGTTAGTCCTGTGCTCGCACGCACCCAGGAGTGATCAATGTGTGGAGAGCTATCACTTCACACATCCGACACAGCCGTGATCAGGCACTCCAGATGCGTCATAACCACCCGTCTCGTCATCTTCATTAAGTTACACACCGATTTCCTTCCTGTCTTTGAGTTTAATTAGTCCCCTTTAATGGCAAGCTTGTCCTCCTGTTAGCACACGGCATATGGTTAATTATGAGGGAGGAAAAAAATTAACCAGAAGTGTGTGTGTGTGAGTGGAAAGTGCAGTACTGATTTCTATAATGGGATTGGACTGATGCTTTGATTTGATCTGACATTCTAATCAAAGCAATGGAGTTCTGATAGGCAGCCAAATGACCATTTGGAGAGGTTGATGGTTGGGGGGATAAACAAGACAGGTAAAGAATGGAAAAATGTCAAGAGCTTCTATTAGTACTGGAGTGTAGGGATGATGGGTGATGGCTGAAGGCTTGCTTTGTATCTCGTGATGGGCCTCTGGGCTCCTCCAGCAACAGCTGTTCCATTTGCATAATGGAGGTTTGGCCCACTAAGTTTTGTTACTGTTCAATAGTTGGGTTTATGCAGAAGCTAATTTGAACACAATCTAAAATAAATGAATCGAAAACCATAAAATAACTTGCCTTCGGTAAAAACCGACAAACATCTGGATCTCTAGTGGATTAAACACGTCTGATGAGTAAATGGATTGTTGGGTCTGTTTCCTTTCCTTGCCGCGGACGAACGGGTGCCACACGGGCGACTTTTTAGAAGGTTAAATGTCCATCTGTTGGGTTGAGATTTCTAATTCTGTGCCGATGCTGACTGTGGAAGAGCCATGTGTGAAATCTCCATGCTTAATTTAACCAGGGGAAAAACTTTCAGTTAGGGCTGCTACAGTTTTCACAGTGCAAAGAAATGCTGTAATGCAATGATGACTTCTAAAATACAAAAAACAATAAATGAGATAGCATTTGTTCCATAAAAAACACTAATAAACAAAACAAAAAGTCTTTTTTTTTATTAACTAATTAAAAGATTAGAGTCTGAGGTAAAATTTGTCCTTTTTTTTTTATTTGATATGCTACATTTTTCTGTACCATTTTATTTTCATTAAAACATTTGTTTGGAAATATAAAAATACAAAACATATCAAATTTGTAACCGGAAAAACAAGCTAAATAAACTTTTCCACTCTATTGTACAGATGTATATACATCTGTAAAGAAATGCAATTCCGTCCGATTCACACACATTACATGCAAAAAATTTCATTCATGCACATGAATGCAGTTGTAGAGCAACAACAACAAAAAAAAAAACTCGAAAGTTTATATATACTTATATATTGCATATAGAACCACAGGGACACATAAAATTGATTGCTTGACACCTGTTTCTGTCTTCGTTGCTCCATTTATAGTTGTGTAACTGCCAGAAAATATAGAGACCCACTTTGTGAAAAGGCTAAATCCCTGGTTTACTCAGTCCTCAGTTGCATTTTTCCAATAAATGGAGCCATAAACATTATCATCCCTGTGGTTGCCCAACTGCTCTGCGTGAGCATAAACAAAAAATTAAAAAGCGTTTTTAGCCCAATTAGCTTTGGTACACTGTGGAGCAGCGGGACGAGCGCAATCATTTTGCATGGCTGGCTCCGGTGCTGTCTATTATCTTCCAAATGAGTCCTCTCTCGATCCCTCTCTTTCTCTCTCTCCTGTGCAATCCCACTCCTAGTCTCATTTTCTTTCGCTTATATCTTAGGCTTTCATGCTGCTTGACTTCAGACGATGTCCAAATCCTTCAATTAAACACATCCCTGCCTGCTGTCGTCAAAATTCTAATCCTGTTGTGTCAACATGAAAGGAAAGGCATCACATGCATATCAATGCAACCACACACATTCATATACACACACATATATACACAGTCACGCACCGGAGCATGGACGCACTCTAATTATACTTGATCCAGAGTACGAATGTACTCTTTCCTGATTCTTGGTGATTAATACACTCACGGCTGAAATTTGGCAGAATAATTTATACCCATGCGTTCCTAATGATATGTCACTTTTGAGGACAAGTGCCTTTCCCCTGCTTTCTCAATGAGCCACAAATCTGTACTTGCTACTCTTGCTTTCATAATATCACCTAACTGCTGGTTTCATCAAGCTGCAATCGAGGAGTACCAATCAGAGGCAGTGATATTGACCTTCAATTCTGTGAAAATGCCATCCTATTTCATATTCCACTCTAATTGTTTGTGAGAAATAGCCGAGTGTGTATTCATTAGCACACGGCTATACCTTTCGTTAATGTTGCCCTGTAGAAGATGCATTGTTAACCCCTAGTCTTTAACAGTTATGGTACTTTTCCACTTCTTAGTAATTATCCAATTCTCTTCTTCTTATAATATGAAGGATAACTGTTTTTGGCTGCAAGTTTCATTAATGAGGCCTGGTGCTTATTCCAAGGTGCTTATAAATGTGTTAAAATACAGAAGAAAAACTGGGTCAAGACTCCCAAAGCTTCCACAACTTGTTGCAACAATCTATAATTTACTTGATAACCTGAAAGATTAGAAACTAATGCAAGTGCATCAGTGGCCCAGTTAAAACAATGAAATGAAATGAAATGAAATTAAATGAAATGAAAAATAAAGGGGGGCATGGTGGCTTGGTGGTTAGCACGTTTGCCTCACACCTCCAGGATTGGGGGTTTGATTCCCACCTCCGCCATGTGTGTGTGGAGTTTGCATGTTCTCCCTGTGCCTCAGGGATTTCCTATGGGTACTCCGGTTTCCTCCCCCACCGGACATGCATTGTAGGTTGATTGGCATCTCTAACTTGTCCGTAGTGTGTGATTGCGTGAGTGAATGAGAGAGTGTGTGTGTGTGTGCCCTGCGATGGGTTGGCACTCCGTCCAGGGTGTATCCTGCCTTGATGTCTGATGACGCCTGAGATAGGCACAGGCTCCCCGTGACCCGAGAATAGATCGGATAAGCGGTAGACAATGAATGAATGAAAATAAAATAAAGAACAATAAGAGGCACAATTTAAAAATAAATAAATAAAAAATAAAAAAATAAACTCACTATGGGTCAAGATAGGATTTTAAAAAATATAATATAAAATAAATTCAAATATAATCTTGACCCATAGTTTTTTTTTGTTGTTTTTTTTTTTTTTTACATATATACATTATTAAATGAAAACCTAGAAAACATCTCCTTAGACTGTGCATACAAAATAAATAAACTAAATTTAAGAAACTAAATGCAAAATAGAATGAACAAAAATAAGAAACCACAACAACTAGCAATACAAAATAGCATCTAATTATATTACATGTAGTAACAGTGCAGAATGTGCAAACATTACAGAATGGAAAGTGATGCATTAAACATGCAGGTCAGTTACATGACGTAACAGTAAAAGCGCATTGTTTCAAATAACAATGAAGTAAAGAGACTTTTGGAATGATGGAGTCATGATGGAGTGTGCCATGAGAGAACTTTGTGAGGTTCTGAACAACATTTTAAATGTTCGTTAGAGGAGATATAACGTATCAAGAGAGCCCAGTAATGAGAACACATCAGAAATGACAACACTTAGACTTCGAAGGTTATTTTAAATGGCTAACTCTTCCATATGAAAGTGAAACCGTCTTTCTTTGGATTCTACCCTGAAGCCTTAAGAGTCAAACATCAAACTTAAGAACAATTGATTCTTACAGAATCATTTTCTGTAAAAGAATCTCTCATCAAAATGGAGAATCAATAAGTCCTAAATGAAACATTTTTCTCCACTAAGTATATAGAGTTTGTATGGTTCTGTAGTCAGGAGGCGTTTTTCCTCTGACATGGTGAAGAAGAAATCTGTAGGATCTGGTGGATGATGTGAAGTGATATGTTGAGAAAATCTCATAACCTTCTTCGAATCACACCGAGTTTCTCGGCTGTGTGTCAGATGGACTGTGATGGTGTCGGTGGTGATCGAGAGGTCTAGCCTTGGGCAGGTTTTAAAGTTCAGTAGTTCAGCAGATCGGTGTGTGTTTTAATGTTGGCTATGCATACATACATGCTAGCATTCACGACTAGCCGTGTGATCGTATGAACACAGAATCTTGTAACCAAACAGTAAATCATACAATAAAAGAGCCATCATGATCATCACTATCATCATTGTTTCAGTTTTTTTGAAGTTATACCGGAAGTCGAGCTAAACAGAAAAGACATTAAACCAAGAACTTGGACGTTAATTTGACTACTGAGGCAGATTTTCTTGCTTGGTGCAGATACAGTGAGTTGTTCTGGAAATGGATCAGGCAGGAAATCTATAAACTGACCTGTTAATATTGCAGTTACAGCACCTCAGCAAAAAAAAAAGAAAAAAAAAAACCCTCTATAATTCCCTCCTGCTGATTCATGTGAAACACGTGTGTTAGAAGTTTGCATGGTAATCATGTTTGAAAACTTCTGCACAAGTTTCGCAGCCAGTAGGAGCATTTGCTAGGAAAGGTTTCAATTAGCATCAACGGCTTGTAAAAAAACAAAGCATTTACTCTGTGGTTTGCCGTGTGACTCAACCCTCTTACCCTTTATGGCTCTAGTTTGTCTTGAATAAATAATCACACTACTTAGTCTCGAGTTGGCATGTTCCCGGACGTCATAAATTGCTCTGTTCTAAGGCTTTAACAATCGTGACAAGGGAACTACTTGTTGTTTTCAGACTCAGAACACATTCGTAATAATAATTTAAAAAAAACAAAAAAAAAAAAAACAGTAAATAAATAAATAAATAAATAAATAAATAAATAAATAGATAGATAAATAAATAAATAAACAAACAAACAAACAAATAAATAAATAAATAAAAAGTTGAAATTTCAATAATCACTAAAAGAATAACAGCCATGTTGAAACCGTCGAGTGATTATTTTAATTCTCGGAATGTGTGCATTTGTGTGCACATGTGTTTGAGTCATGATGATCCTTGTTCTGAAATATTAAGTAAATATGAAATGTTAAGCAAAATGATTGCCCTACCACTTGGATCTTTTTTTTTTTTTTTGCTGAGATGTAAATAATTAAAATTTATTATCATAAGTAGCATGATTAGCCAGCTGACTCATGTGCTTCTTGTTGATATGATAACGTTAGTAATAAACCTCCCTCCACACAAACTTTGGATCGGATTACAGATAACGTGACGTGTCCAGTTTAGGATCTGATGCAATCTTGAGTTTGATTCATAGGAAAGCTTTGCATGGAGACATACCGAGTAACAAGAAAAAAACAAACAAAAAAACAAGAGACCTATCATCTGATCCATCAGATAGCATCGCTCATCCTCCTATCAATGTCCTTGCGACCCTATTAGCTTGTGTCAGCATTCAGCTGCTTTGAAGTGACAGCTCAGAAAGCAAGTGAAAGCCAAATATAATGGAATTTCTAATGGATTTACCTTTAAAAAGAAGACAGCAAAAGAGAAACGTTTAATGTTATACACGCTGTCCAGACGTGCGTTTCCCTTATCGCTGCTGCACGCCGCTGCTTTCCAGCGTTATCAGTGAGAAGAGACAGTGTACAAAGCAGCGTGTGTGTTTGGCTTGACCTTAATCTCAGAGCCAGACTACAAAACTGAAGCTTATGCGCAGATACGTATAATGTTTTATGAAAGTGCCACAGACCGAGAGAAAAATGCTTATATACAAATCACACGCATGCATGCGCCCCACTGTGTGTGTCATAAATACTGTATCTGGTGAAGCCTGAGCGAGGACATTGGATTCTTGAAGAAATTGAATCGCACCTTATATCAGCAGCAGCACGGCTGGAAATGAGACGAAATCTGCATGGCAAACTCTGTACGCTATAGGCGTGTACTGTGTGTGCTGGATGGTACGCTGTCATAAATATTACTGCAAACTTTTAGTGCAAGTGGGAAGGGATTTTATTAAAGGTCCACATACACTATATTGCCAAAAGTTTTGGGACGGCCATCCAAATCACTGAATTCAGGTGTTCATAAAGACATGGATGAGCGAGTTTGGTGTGGAGGAACTTGACTGGCCTGCACAGAGTCCTGACCTCAACCTGATAGAACACCTTTGGGATGAATTAGAGCGGAGACTGCGAGCCAGGCCTTCTCGTCCAACATCAGTGCCTGACCTCACAAATGCGCTTCTAGAGGAATGGTCAAAAATTCCCATAAACACACTCCTAAACCTTGTGGAAAGCCTTCCCAGAAGAGTTGAAGCTGTTATAGCTGCAAAGGGCGGGCCAACATTTATGTGCATGTAAAGGCAGACATCCCAAAACATTTGGCAATATAGTTTACATGAGGTCACAGATGCCTACGATTGGCTGGAGTCGATCTGATTGACAGTAATGTCCTCGTTCGAGGAATCCCGCTCGTGGGTGGCTACGTGATTTGAAGTGACAGTCTCCTAACAATACGGCAGGTCTGCTTTGCCGCAAAATATTTCCCCAGTTGCAGTTCTATCTTGTGGAATTTCACAATTCAAACGTATTCCAGAATAATCGCACAATGCTACGGCTATTTTGTCCTCCTCATACAGCCTGATCACGATAACATTCTCAATTTGATGATTGTTTTATTTGGAAGCTTGCTTCCTAAGTATGAAGCCTCATTTGGTCAAAAGATAAAAAGCCTGTCCTATTTAAAAGGCAGCTTAAGAAGCATTTTATTTATTCGAACGTTTGCCAAATTGATGGAAGCACCATGTTTAAGCCCATCAACAAAGGCAAGTACAAGTTCTGATTGTTAGTGATGCTTCTTGCCAAGCTTCATTTCATCATACAGCAATAAAAGTGGTTAGGTACTTATTGTGATTATGTGAGCATTTAATATCAGCACATACCTACTTTCCTCCACAAGCTTGTTTTAAAAGCTTAGGCCCATTTCATCCTCTTCCAACCCACTCACTGTGGCTCATTTCCCTGCTCTGGGTGTCTTCCTCTGCTATTAAACTGAACTGAAAGAACTGAATGAAAAAGAAAAAAAAATTCGCTTTCATCCCAACTCTCCTTTTCAATTATCCTCCCACTAGCCAGGAGAAAGAGCTCCAGCACTTATGTAATCACCAGACTGAAGAGGGTAAGTGGGCAAATGAAGAAAAAGAAATAAAGGAGCGAGGAGCACGGAGTGGAGTTTGGCTCAAAAAATGTGTATATGCCACGAGTGCCATGGGCTGTCTGCCTTCTTCAGGATTATTGTGTGCTACCACACACACTATGGTCCTGATGCCAAAGCTCAGACATAATGCTCTTTGGGGTATTTGGCCACTCAGTAATTGATGCGGGAAGGGGAAAGTCTGGCATGCTGAAGTCGAAACCCTCCAGCAGCTGCGGAAATTGATTCTTCACGGGATTCTCAGGTGAAAGGAAATGAAAAAAAAAAAAAGATACAGCATGTCTTCATTCCTGCTGTTTAAATCTGACTGTCCAAGGGAGGTATAAAAAGACATGTAGCCACATCCAGTAAGCGCAAAGGATCGATAATGTTGAGACTAACGCTACCAGACAGACAAGCAGATAACTGGACGGCTTTTAAAACCAGCAGGAAGTCTTAATATTGTTTTGTTTTTTTTGATTGGTGCTCTGTGCCCTGACTGTGGATATGGCACAGATGCTCTCAAAAGACAGAGATACAAATATAGAACATCCTTAAAGCTCGTCAAACAGAGGGGTTGGGCCAAGAGCAAATCTACTCCAAATAAGCATCTAAGCATATGCAAATAGTGGGTTAACGACACTTATTTTCCTACAGACATGGTGGAACATCCCACAGAATCAAATTTCTCACTTATGGCTGTGTGTCGCTTAGAAAATGACTTCAGGACTCTCCAAACGGTGGCATCCTGAGAGCCCATATTTGTAACACATATGTAGGAAACATCAAATTGAAGAAAAAACTACAAGATATGTCTCATGAGATTAAAAAAAATAGCTTAGGGCATAGATATAGCTTCAAATACTACTACAGGATGTTTGATTTATATGTTGATTTGACGAATCAGATTGGTCGGAAGGGGTGGATTCATTTTCTGTTTCAGCAGCTCTGACAATGCTGGCTTTAATTCAAATAATTTTATATTATTTGATGTTATTGAAATCAAATAATATCTATTTTATTTGAAAATATTTTATATTATTTTTATAGTATATAATCTAAATAATTTTTATACTATTATATATTAAAATATTTAACTATTTATTTTTTTAAATATTTGGTTTATAGATTTTAAAGATTTGGTTTATATTAATCTGTTCATTTTAATGTTATCCTTTCTATAGTAACAACTCATTCACAGGGAGTTGTACAGCAGAAAATTTGCATAATAAACAAATTTTAAGCAATGTGTTTAAAATAAAACAAAACTACTTCAGTCAGTATCTGTTGATATGCTCATTTCTGTAAGGACAGGTTTATTTAACATTTGAGGAAGGAGTCTCCAGTGTCAGTGCTTTGTAACAGCTAGTACGTTTTCCACCATTTGATGATGTGAGTTCTCAGTAACATAACAAGCAGATTTATTTTAGTCTCATTTCCTGTATGTATATGATAATGGCTTATAACTAACTTGTTTACAACAATAAACAGTTAAAAAGTATGTGTCATTCATGCTGTGGTTTAAAAGTAATAAACCACATTGTGTTATAGGACAATAAACACTCCCTAATTGATTATTTTCTTATAACAGCATGCCTGATTGTGTTCTATTTCTTACATGCAGTACCTTACAATCCATTTTACACTACAGTACTCAAATATCTCTGTACGCTGTATGTAAAAACACACCTGAAGAATGCAGGTATGTTTCGAAGACCAAACCATTCCAGATTAAATGATGTAAGGAGCGTTATAGAGCAGATATGCGTTCATATACACACAAATCCACTTTGTACTGCTGCAGCATCCTGGACTTCCTGTATATCCTGAGTGACAGATGTCTCGTCCAATCAGAGGTAAGAATTCCATTCGCAAACTATACCTACCTTTTCCGGTTTGTCTAAATTGTCGTGTTTTTGGATATTGTTAATTTGGTTTTGGATTTGTTTTGTTTTATACTTCTTGGCCACCGTACATAGATTAACGATGATATAATGCCATTGGCTCTGAGGTGAGAAAAGGAAAGGGGGCGTGGTTATAGATTTTTATAACTTGTGTCATATATATGTTCTGAGCTGCAAACATTAGCATTGGCGTTTCTGTTAGATTTTTTTTGCTTAGTTATCCGTTATAAAGGTCAGAAATGCTGCAGTACTAGACAGTAAACAGAACCAGTGACTGGCTGAAAGTAAGCTCATTATAAGATGATAAATACTGAAGTACTGTGTCATGAAGTAGCTCTGATGAATGAAAAAGCATGCTGTTTAATTTTCTCTTCATGATTTGCAAGTTAGGACTTTCATGGCTTTATCTGTTCGGCAGCATGGACGAGAAGATCTGATCAGAGGAAGATGTTTTGTTGCTCTGTTCAGAAATCAGACAGCAGATTTTTTGCAAGTTTGTACATGACAAAAACAAAACAGGCAAAACGGAAACACATTATGAGACACGTGGTAATATATTTCTGTCGATCTCACAGCTGCAGAATCACGTTCTCCAACAAAGATTTAAATCGCCTGACTTGATAGCCAAAGCGATAGTTAGAAATCTATCGGCAATTCCCCGTGCTATCATCAATCGTCCCGAGCCTAATCCATATTTAATTAGGTGTAATACCAAGCACGGGAATTTGCAGCTACTGGTGGCAATATGGTTAAAGCATGGAGTTAAAGCAGGGCCTGAGAGCTGAGAAGATGAAAAGCCTTCGCTCTGTATGCAACACACCCTGATGCAAACCAATCATATTCTGCCTCGCTCTGATAAATGAAATATTCGCTCCACGGCATTGCAGTATTTTTTATAGCCCTTGTGGGATTAGCTGTATCTCCTAAATATTCAGAGCAGGTTAGGGAGGCTGGTTCAAACACAACGTCCATTTGCCTGCAGTGGAGTTGCCTTCAGGCTTTGCTAAGCTCAAACTTCGCTCAGGACTTTTCAGAAAGCATGTATTCCGATCAATCGATCAATCAATTTTTTTTTTTTTATACAATGACACAAAGAAGAATTGTTTAATGTTAAGGATTAGATATATTATAACTGGATTTCACACAAATGTGGAAAAAGTTGAATCTAGAACATTATGGATTACTTTTAGGAGAAATGTACAACAGAGTGTTAGATCCCGAGACCCTAGTACAAGGGTGTCCAATCTTATCCACAAAGGACCAGTGTGGGTGCAGGTTTTCATTACAATCAAGCAGGAGCTACACCTGATTCCATCTTGGCTTTCAATAAGCTCAGGTGTGGGTTCTGTTCAGCTGGAATGAAAGCCTGCACACACACCGGCCCTTTGTGGATAAGACTGGTCACCCCTGCCCAAGCAGAACCTCTTGAGAATCTTGAAGGACCCCATCCTTCTAACTGTACACTGTACAGATGGTTTATATATATGACATATGAACATATTACAAAGAATAAATGGTCTGTCCTTTGTATCTTGTTTTTTTCAGACCCTGCATCTGACCTCTAAGTAAACAGTAACATGACAAAATAAACGACACATCCTCTCCAAATGAGCTCACCTAATTTAATCATACTGTTTACGGACCGTCTTTTAGATTGATGATGCAGTTTTAATTATTTATGAAGTCTCTCGGGAGGAGCACTGTCTCTGGCTGAGGGCTTGGCTTGCTACAAAAATAAAAAGCGTGGTCGATAATCTTTAAGGTATAGTAGATATAATCGTAAATTGTAGACCAGTTGTTTCCAAAAGAGAGGTACATGTAGCAAAATTGGGGTTTTTTTCTTTTTTTTTTTCAGTTTTGTTGAAGGGATTTATCAATGAGTTCTAACAATGTAAAGTGATTCGTGATTTTTCGTCCATCTGAACATGTTTCATCCAAACCTCAATAACTCAAAAACATTTAGAACTCTAAATAATGTCAACATGAACCTAATTAGAATAAATTTAAGGAATAAAAAAGCTCTTGAAACAATACACTTAATCTATAAACATTTGTATATAATACGCATGCTCAGAAACCTGCAAAATAAAAACGTTCATAAACTGTTAAAACGTGTCAAAACAGACAGATAAATCACGTGTTACACTGACCGATTTGAAGAAATCATTGCGTCTAAGTCAGGTCATGGCTCATTTTCCGATAATGGGATTACATGGTAAAATGGAGAACGAGAAAACAACAACTAATTAAGCTACAAAAGACTTTGTGTTCAAACCCCACACGTACAAAAGCTTTCAGAGAAAAACAGTTTTTGGCCGTGCTTCAACGTTGTGCGGCTGCGAGCCGTTGAGTGTGCACAGATTCATTTGAAAGGCACTCAAAGGCACATGAGGGCTGAAGCAAGAAGAGGCCATCAGTTCATGCTGTCTGTTCCCGGGCTTTATTGAGGCAAACTTGGCTCCGAGTCAAAGCCTGCCAGGACGGAAGAGGTAATTGAATTTCCAAAAGCGAATACAGAAAAAGGGAGGATTCTCATCCATCCATATTCTCTCTCTCTCTTTCTCTCTCTCTCTCTCTGCCTAATCACATTAGAGCTCTACACCCTTGTTCTTTTAGTTGAAGTGCTTTTACCACCACCTGCTTGATGTAATAAACCAGACATCAATGTGCTCTACTCTTTGTGTCTTTGTCTCGCTTTTTAGCACTACGTCCAAGTTTACATCACACACACAGCCCAAAAGGGTCTTTTTATTTATTTTTTTTTTTACTTTTCCATCTTTACATGTTCTTTCTAAATACGTCTCAATGTTTAGCATTTCTCTTGCTTCAGCACATTGTATTCATTCCATGTCGAGCTTGATAATTAGCTGATGAGTTGAATCAGGTGTATTAGAGCACTAAATTTGTACTCCAGTAGTCCACAGGGACTGCAAATGCAAAACGCTGTCACACTGAGGCAGAAGCACTTAGATACGGTTCATTTACGTTCCTCATTTACAAGCCCACTATTTCTTTCTTTAATTCCATTCAAACAACAATCGCACTAAAACTTTCTAATGTCGGGGTACTCAAGTAAAATTTGTGACGGTCCAGCGACATAAAATTGCTTGCATAGAAAGGTCCAGATAAGCAGCTCGATCAGTGCTCAGTTCTCAGTTAAAGCTTCATATTTATGATGATACATCACCCCATATCTGTACTGTGATCCATAAATATCTGGAGTATCATCCACAGAAGGTTCTTCACATGGGGAACCAACCTGTTCACAGTAGACCACCTTTTCCACAACAGACTGCAGCCCAGTTTCGTGCTCCCTGGCCCACAGAGAGAGCCAATCTGGCATAGAGGGTTGATTGTTGGCTACGCCATAAGGTTTAACCAACCTCTCTGTTTGTTAAAGAGCAACCACTGAGAGGTGCTGCAAAAGCTATGCATCAGCCAACAACTGCTCATTCCCCCAATCAGAAGTCCAACATTAAATGTGAAAACATCTCCAGCACTTTAATAAACATCTGGTCAAGGACAGTAATCACTGTGAATAAGCAACTTGTAACTGCAGCTATCATAATGCAAATCAGCAGGGAATTGCTCAGACCGAGTAGCAACCCATTATTACGGTTGGCGAGCACAAGTGCTTCCTGGGAAGGTGTTGATGAAGTTTCATTTCCAAGCTGCAGGTGCTTTTTGTTTGCCTATAACAGGAGGCATTAGATACTTGAAAAAAAGAGAAGGAGGGAAAAATGTAGAGCTTTAGAGATATAAAACCAGCGTTAAACAATTTGGATTGCTGGTAATAATCAAGTCACAGAGTTAACTCCTGACCTTCCACCAAAGTCAGAAGTCACTCTGGTCACATTGTGATTGAAAAACTGAGAGTTTCTGATCCCTCAATTATCCAGCCCCATGCTTGGATTATGTAATGTCTAAGGATCAGCCAAATGACCAACCTTAAATATTGGTATATGACTAACAATTATTATTTCAGCCCAAAGCTAATCACAGAAAGTAGCTGCTTTTTTTTAATGTACAGTTGTCCTTAATTAAACACAGTTGGGTTGATTTTCCTCATTGGAAATCAGAAATACTGAAACTATTTGATAACTATCTTATCAGACCAATACTGCTCTGTAATTGCTTGTACTTGCTTTCTGCATTAAATGTTAATTGCATTATAATTAAATGCCAAGTACGTATATGCTGATGAACTGCCATAACATACTTTCTACAAAAATAGAATTACCATGAAATTTGGTTGATACTGAAATGAGCAGTCTTGATACTGGAATTTGAGCCAATTACCAAATTTTAGATAATATCCATTAGGTGTTCAGGGTAGACTGGTCTTTTAATTGACATTGAACAGCAAGTGTGAGCTGATATTTAAAGATCATTGACACTCTGATCTCTCTAGACTGTGTAATGTGTGCAATATGGGCTCATTTACTCTAAAACTATAAAAATCTGGGTGTCTGCTGTCATATGAGCCATTAAGCAGCAACGTGGAATGTTACATGCCAAAGAAATTCAATGCTGGACAATGGAAAAAACATAGGCTCTGGTTAAAAGAGTTCTCTACATTTGGTTTCGACAACTCTACCTGTCTTTTTAACTGTTCTGTGACAGTATGCAAGACTCACTTTGGAAAAAGATCATGTTAAATTACAAGAAAAATCCTTAACTCTATTTCTTTTACCTGCTGTGCTGCAGCCAAGCCTGCTGGAAAGTCTGACTTTCACGTCGACATGACTAAACCGGACAGAAAAGACTTTCCTTAATCAAAAAATGAAGTCATCGATTTTGTGCTCGCTTTACTTTGTGCATAGCAGAGACTGAGTTAAAGCTGATTGATCATGGGGCTATTAGTAATTCTGGTGATTAGTGAAACTCTCAGGTAAGCTGAAATAATAAATCACTTGTGTAATATTCAGTAATTAAATGTCTCGGGTATGATGCAACATCTCTGTCCTTCAAACCAAGCAAAGATGTCAAACATTTGACAGAAGAGGTGGACATTTCGTGAGCTAGTCACAACTAGTGTGCTGCCCAGTCCTAGAAACCGACAAAGCCAAAAAGTAGTGGATTAAACAAGTGTATAATAACATACACTGACCAGGCATAACATTATGACTACCTGCCTAATACTGTGTTGGTCCCTCTTGTGTGGCCAAAACAGCCCTGACCCATTATGCACTGTTTGTTCTGACACCTTTCTATCAGAACCAGCATTAACTTGTTTAGCAATTTGATCAACAGTAGCTCGTCTGTTGGATCGGACCACACAGTCCAACCTTCGCTCCCCACGTGCATCAATGAGCCTTGGCTGCCCATGACCCTGTAGCCGGTTCACCACTGTTCCTTCCTTGGACCACTTTTGATAGATACTGACCGAGGAAGTGGAAGAAATCTAAACTTGACACAGACCTCATCTCTTATCGTACGCTCCTGTCCAAATTCTCCTTGGACATGACTTCTGCCAAGACCTCCTTCTACAAGGAAAAGCTTGAAACTTCTGCACAAGATCCCCGAAAGCTCCACAACATCTTCTCCTCACTATTCAACCCTCCGGCTCCACCTTCTCCATCCTCCCTGACTGCCGAAGATTTCGCCACTTTTTACACAGAGAAGATTGAGAGGATCTGCCAGGCCTTCACGTCTCTCCCAACTTCATCTACATCACACAGTCAGCACTCCACTACTCCTTCACTGACGCAGCTCTCAACTGTAGCAGCAGAAGAGGTTTTGCAAATTACTCGGTCCTGCAATCCTACCACCTGTCCACTGGATCCAATCCCTTCAGCTATGCTCCAGACCATCTCACCTGACCTCCTACCCTTCATCACCACAGTCATCAATGGATCCTTAACATCTGGTCATGTTCCAACTGTCTTTAAGAAAGCCAAAGTCATCCCCGTCCTGAAGAAACCTGCTCTGGATCCCTCAGACATCAGCAACTACAGACCGGTATCACTTCTCTCATTTCTTTCAAAAATTCTCGAACGTGTTGTTTGTAATCAGCTGTCTGACTATCTCATGCAGAATAACGTCCATGACCCCAACCAGTCTGGCTTCAAAGCAGCACATTCCACAGAGACTGCCCTTTTGGCAGTCACTGAGAAACTACATGCTGCTAGATCAGCCAAACTGTCATCGGTCCTCATCCTCCTCGACCTGTCTGCAGCATTTGATACAGTAAACCACAAGACTCTCTTGTCCACCCTCAGGAGTCTTGGAATTTATGGAACAGCATGGGAATGGTTTGCTTCCTACCTGGATGGTCGCTCATATCAGGTAACATGGAAGGGATTGACATCTGCTCCACGCAGACTCTCTACTGGTGTCCCACAAGGCTCAGTAGTTGGTCCTCTCCTTTTCTCCCTCTATACTCACTCTCTTGGCAAAGTTATATCCTCACATGGATTTTCATACCACTGCTATGCCGATGACACCCAACTTATCTTCTCCTTCCCTCCCTCAGATACCACGGCTTCTGCTCGGACCTCAGCGTGTCTGGTGGACATTTCATCTTGGATGACTGCTCATCAGCTGAAACTCAATCCCAGCAAAACTGAGCTGCTGGTCATCCCAGGTGATCCATCCCCAGTCCAAGACCTTGCGATATCTCTGAACAACTCCATGATTTCCCCTTCAGCCACTGCTCGCAACCTTGGGGTAACCATGGACAATCAACTATCCTTTTCCTCCCATGTCACTATCATGTTGGTTTCTTCTGTACAACATCAGAAGGATTCGGCCATTTCTATCCACACAGGCTACTCAGGTGCTTGTTCAGTCTCTAGTCATTTCGAGATTGGACTACTGCAACTCTCTTCTGGCAGGTCTACCTCTGAACACAATTCGCCCACTGCAAATGATCCAAAATGCAGCTGCACGACTTGTTTTCAACCTGCCTAAGTTCTCCCACACCACCCCATTGCTGCGCTCCCTCCACTGGCTTCCGGTAGCTGCACGCATCAGATTCAAAACACTAATGCTTGCCTACAAAGCCAAGAATGGACCAGCACCATCTTACCTCAAAGCTCTCGTTACTCCTCGCACTGCACCTCGCTCACTCAGATCTACTAGCACTGCTCGACTGGTCCCACCATCTTTCAGGGAAAAAGGTAGGTATACATCTAGACTCTTCTCTGTTCTGGCACCGAGGTGGTGGAATGAACATCCCCTAGGTATCTGTACGGCCAAGTCTCTGACCGTCTTCAAATGGCAACTGAAGACTTACCTCTTCCTGAAGTACTTAAACTAGCTCTTATTTTTCCCTGTTTATGTATTATGTTGCAAAGTTAAAAAATAAATAAATAAATAGAAAATAATAAAATATCCAAGTCAGTTTAGGCTAATGGTATCCCAAGTTTGTGTCCTATTGAACCAGTGTTAATGTATTCATTGACTGAGAACTAAAGCACTTTTGTACGTCACTCTGGATAAGAGCGTCTGCCAAATACCAGAAATGTAAATGTAAATGTAAAACTGCAGACCGGGAACACTCCACAAGAGCTGCAGTTTGGAGATGCTCTGATCCAGTGGTCTAGCCATCACAATTTGGCCCTTTGTCAAACTCGCTCAAATCCTTACACTTGTCCATTTTTTCTGCGTCTAACACATCAACTTTGAGGACAAAATGTTTGCTTGCTGCCTAATACAGTGGGGCAAAAAAGTATTTAGTCAGCCACCAATTGTTCAAGTTCTCCCACTTAAAAAGATGAGAGAGGCCTGTAATTTTCATCATAGGTACACTTCAACTATGAGAGACAGAATTAGAATAAAAAATCCAGAAAATCACATTTTCTGATTTTTAAAGAATTTATTTGCAAATTATGGTGGAAAATAAGTATTTGGTCACCTACAAAAAAGCAAGATTTCTGGCTCCCACAGACCTGTAACTTCCTCTTTAAGAGTCTCCTCTGTCCTCCACTCGTTACCTGTATTAATGGCACCTGTTTGAACTTGTTATCAGTATAAAAGACACCTGTCCACAACCTCAAACAGTCAGACTCCAAACTCCACTATGGCCAAGACCAAAGAGCTGTTAAAGGACACCAGAAACAAAATTGTAGACCTGCACCAGGCTGGGAAGACTGAATCTGCAATAGGTAAGCAGCTTGGTGTGAAGAAATCAACTGTGGGAGCAATTATTAGAAAATGGAAGACATACAAGACCACTGATAATCTCCCTCGATCTGGGGCTCCACGCAAGATCTCACCCCGTGGGGTCAAAATGATCTCAAGAACGGTGAGCAAAAGTCCCAGAACCACACGGGGGGACCTAGTGAATGACCTGCAGAGAGCTGGGACCAAAGTAACAAAGGCTACCATCAGTAACACACTACGCCGCCAGGGACTCAAATCCTGCAGTGCCAGACGTGTCCCCCTGCTTAAGCCAGTACATGTCCGGGCCCGTCTGAAGTTTGCTAGAGAGCATTTGGATGATCCAGAAGAGGATTGGGAGAATGTCATATGGTCAGATGAAACCAAAATAGAACTTTTTGGTAAAAACTCAACTTGTCGTGTTTGGAGGAGAAAGAATGCTGAGTTGCATCCAAAGAACACCATACCTACTGTGAAGCATGGGGGTGGAAACATCATGCTTTGGGGCTGTTTTTCTGCAAAGGGACCAGGACGACTGATCCGTGTAAAGGAAAGAATGAATGGGGCCATGTATCGTGAGATTTTGAGTAAAAACCTCCTTCCATCAGCAAGGGCATTGAAGATGAAATGTGGCTGGGTCTTTCAGCATGACAATGATCCCAAACACACCGCCCGGGCAACGAAGGAGTGGCTTCGTAAGAAGCATTTCAAGGTCCTGGAGTGGCCTAGCCAGTCTCCAGATCTCAACCCCATAGGAAATCTTTGGAGGGAGTTGAAAATCCGTGTTGCCCAGCGACAGCCCCAAAACATCACTGCTCTAGAGGAGATCTGCATGGAGGAATGGGCCAAACTACCAGCAACAGTGTGTAAAAACCTTGTGGCGACATACAGAAAACGTTTGACCTCTGTCCAAAAAAGGGTATATAACAAAGTATTGAGATGAACTTTTGTTATTGACCAAATACTTATTTTCCACCATAACTTGCAAATAAATTCTTTAAAAATCAGACAATGTGATTTTCTGGATTTTTTTTTCTCATTCTGTCTCTCATAGTTGAAGTGTACCTATGATGAAAATTACAGGCCTCTCTCATCTTTTTAAGTGGGAGAACTTAAAAAAAAAATACTTTTTTGCCCCACTGTATATCCCACCCACTAACAGGTGCCATGATGAGGAGATCGTCAGTGTTATTCACGTCACCTGTCAGTGCTCAGAATGTTATGGCTGATCGAGGGATACTAACAAGATATCCTTGTTTCTAATGATGTGTGGTGGTCTGTCCTTGCATCGCATGCAAAAGATAGCTAAAATTAAATGCATATACATGTCTAGCATATTCTCCCCAGCCCAATCACTTCCCCTGTGTCCTTCCTCCCCCATCAGCATCCCTTCAACACAATGCAGATCCCGAATCCATGAAAACACTTCAGCACTTCTTTACACATTTGGCATTTGGCAAACTGGTCACTCTAGCGTCACTCTAATGACACTCAGCTTTAACCTGCTTCGGCGACAGTTGACCCAATCTTACACTGACACACTCTGAACATGGCCAGTTAATGTGAATGACAAAGTCAGAACTCCTCTCAGACTCCTTATAACCCGAGCCTCTCAGACCCAAACCGCCAGGAGCTACCGGAGAAACTCTGCTGATCAACTCTGCAGTCATCTAATTGTTTTAACATGCCGCTTAATTATTCATCTTAACAGCATGTTTTTAGTAGGGCATGATCTTTATTTAATTAATGATCCACAAATCGAGAAACAGATACGACAAAAGCTTTAGGGAAATTTTTGTATAATATTTGCATGGTATTTTCCACTGGGGAAAATTAAGTGGTTAAATGAGGCATGAAACATTTTGTTCCTGTTTTGAGGAGAGGCATGAAGACAGCATGAAGAGAGTGTGAGAGAAGTAAGAGAGAGATTTGGAAATGCCAGAAAATACATATTTTTGTCTTACTACCTTCTATGGTGAGGACGTTGCATTGACAATAATTAATGCACTTAATTAACTGTATGTCTAGACCTAAACAAAAACTAATCGTAAACATCAGTGACCAAAAGAAAGTAATTGGGCTCTATTTATTTATTTATTTATTTATTTATTACTAGCCACTAAAAAAGGCAGCTTGTCTCATGGGGACCAGCCAAATGTCATCCACACAAGATCAAAATGGTCAGATTTTACAATCCTTTGGTCATTTGGTCCCCAACAAGCTATAACAACATGCCCCCCCCCCACAAACACACAATATAAGCACGCATAACCACACTACATCCGAGCTCCAACATGTCTTGCCATGTATGATAACCAACCATGATCCTCTAAATTTGCAATAAGTAGAATAGAATCAAATCAAATTCAATTCAATTTTTCTCTCATAGAGAGACTACATGTCCCACTAGTCTGCTGTGTTGCCCTAAAACCCAGCCATCTTATCCATGTCCTTCTGAAACGCAATGATATGTATGTAGCATTAGCAGGGTTCTCACAGGTTTTTCTGCATGGATGTTTTTAACGACCAGCTCAGTCCTGTGAGTTAGTGGACTTTAGGTTAGTTTGCTTTTCTGGCTTGAATATAGAGCATGTAAAAGCAAACTGGTAACGGAAATTGTATGAAATTGTCAGGACTGTCATCAATTTCCTCAGATGTGTTGGTACATTACTAAGAAAAGCCGAAATCTTCCTTTATCCTGTAAACACAATGAAGACGACCCCAATTCGAATATAACACAAACTACGCTTATTAATCATCACTAGGAGGATGTTACTGAAGGTAAAACCAGACTGGTGTGTCACAGTAAGCAGACAAGCACTGAGGAGTGGAGTAATTACACCAATTATAGTCTGGGAACAGGTTCTTGTTAGCCTCAACATGAGAAAGGAAACTGAATGTGTTTAGACGGATGTAGTTTATACAACTACCGAAAAACACACGATTCCTCCATGCTGCCATTCCGATTTCAGGTAATAAATCCACTGATATTTCCAGGCTTGACGGTCAGCCCCCACAGGCCGATGGAGACATTTCATTGTGATCCAGGTGACCTATCGGTCCCACGCTAGCTCTTGTGACATCAAACACCCACCCACCCACACACACGTCCCCTACAATTGTATAAATCAGAAAATCCATACACGCAGTCAATTACACAGGGAGAGCCAGGCACGTGGCGAATATGTGCGAGAGAAACGATCTCTCTGATGGTCAGATCATGCAGCAGTTATTGGATTAGCGCTACAGGGCGCAGCTGTACATTAATAGTGCCATGAATACTTAATCAAGATGATCTCCAGCTTCTGCTCGCTCCTTATTCTGTTTGTAGGGGAAAAGTCAGCTGGAAATATTCAGACCATGATACAAACTGTAAAAAATTTCACATCTTGCTATCAACCCAAAATACCAACATTATCCATTTTAATCACTCCTCTTCCTTCTCCTCCTGCTCCTCATCACCTACAGGCTAGACTATAACTCTCAAAATCATGGTTGCCTGGAAGCCACCATAAACATCAGACACAGCTCGATGAACAGATGAATGGCTTTCTGGGGCTGTGGAACAAATCCTGTTTGAATCGCCTCTGTGGTTCCAGACAGGTGCATAATTCTCTAGAAACACGTGGGCAGTCTAATCATGGTGAATGTGATTAGTGGACACGATGGGCACTGAGAAAAAAACAAAACAAAAAAACAACTGCTATGTGAGGCTAAAACCAATGAGTTACCATTGAAACTTAAAAGATCTTGTTTCCAGGGGTCAAGAAGAGGCATTATGGATATGGTTTTACTTTATGGATATGTAAAAATGGAAACAGATCAATATATTAAATATTTACAGACATAATGGTTATAGTTATGGATCGCTAAATGGATAGAATGGTCTTCTGTGAGGTAATTACATAACACAAAGGGTTAAAGCCAAGTCTACAGACATCAGTTATAAATATTAAGAGCTAGAATAACAATATGATGTAATCGCAGAGCAAGTGGAAGCTAAGTGTGTAGTGCTGTGCTAACTCCTGATACAACCCCACTACGTGACCCAGCATGTTATCGATCATTTTACAAGAGGAGACTTATTCCAAAAACGATGACCTTCTTCACACCGACAATCTTCCTAAAGTTGAGGAAACTATTGTGAAATTCTAACAGCGCCACCTGCTGTACTGGAGCACTCGTAAGCAACAAATTGAACGTGCATAAATGTGGTCCAGATGGTTGTGGATCAAAACAATGTCGAATTCATATCCCAACAAAAAATCATTCCCAGAACAGTGTTTTGTTCTTAAAACTGTAAAAGTGTAATCCTAATATCTAATATTTAAAGACCTTATAAATGCTTTATCAGTGTGATATCCACTAATGCGTCCAGGAAACTGTGGATTTCATCAGCTAACCATTTTATGCATCGATCTGCAACAACTACTTGACAGTTATTGATGGATAAAGTGGTGAGAAAACACTCAGGACCTGCTCCCAGCGTGGAACTCTAGGATACGTTGTGATGGAGTGAGGATGTATGCTGGTATTTTGTTGACCAAAGGTTACATGGAGCGCCTTCACCTTAAACGCTGTACACGCTGACATACAGTAGCTTGTGAAAATGTGTGAGGATCTCTGAAAAAGCACTTTCTCTTCCTGTCTCTGAAAAAGCTTCCATTAATCCAAAGAGGCATGTAATCATGTTATGACTGTGGCATGACAGGTGCTTTATTGGCTGTGGGGTGTGTGTCTAAGTGTGTGTGTGTGTGCTTTTTTCTTACATTCACACAACAAAATGATTCATTTAGTAATCATTTAATCTGCTAATTACATTTCTGATTAAACCCTGCAGGAATGAAATGAATTGACTTCACACTAATGAGTGCAAGTCCATCCATCCATATTCTGTAGCGCTTAGCCTATTCAGGATTTCAGGCAACCTAAAGCATATCCCAGGAGACTTGGAGCATAAGGCAGGGATCATCCTGGACAGGGTGCCAGTCCATCACAGGGCACACACACCTTCACACACCTAGTCACACACTACAGACAATTCAGAGATGCCAATTTAGCCTATAAAGCAAGTCTTTGGACAGAGGGAGAAATCTAGCAACCCTGAGGAAAACCCAGACGCATAGGGAGAACATGCAAACTCCACACACACACACACACACACACACACACACACACACACACACACACAGACACCAA